>VZTM01003598.1:253501-266864 GCA_013400555.1 Jacana jacana | reverse complement strand
TATATATATATGTAATAAAAGAGAGCCTGGATCGGGTTTTTGCATCAAACACCAGGAGCGGCCCCCGCTCCTCTGTTTCCTGGTCAGGGCTGTAAATTCTCATTAGATGTAAAGGCAGAGGCTGCATCCATCCATCCATCCATCCATCCATCCATCCATCCATCCATCCATCCAAGGGCGATACGAGGACCGATTTTTTATTATTATTATTATTTTTAAACCTAAACATACTAATCCAATCCCCCTTTTTTATGATCTGTAACAGGGAAACTTTTATTACACGGCATTAGTGTTCGGAAACGCGGCGGAGCCGGCCCTAATCAGAGCGGGCCGTGCCTTCGCCCTTTGCTTCGCACCGCGGACAAGAGGCGGCGGGGGGACCGGGGTTTGGCCGGGGGGAACGCGGCCAGCCGCGGAGTGACCCTTCGCTGAGAAGCGGAATAGAAAGGGACGCTCGCAGAGCCCGCGGAGAGGGACCCACGGGGCGGGGGGCTGCGGGGAGAAGCGGTGCGGGTCCGCGGAGCGGTGCGTACCTCCCCTCGCATCCCGAGCAGGGGCGGGGGGGTGCCCTGGTGCCGGGATGCGAAGGGAGGTGGGCACAGCTCCGCGGGGATTCCGGTTTTTGTCTTGCGCGCTGCTCTGCGCTCCCTTTGCGCGCATCCGGCGCTCCGAGGCGAGGAAGGGGGCGACGGCGGTGCCGCACTCACCTCGCCGTGTCGGGGGATGGGGGTGTGTGTGTGTCCCCACACACACACATACCTTCCCCTCCGCTTCTCCTCCCTTCCCCAGGTCTGGTTCAAGAACCGCCGAGCCAAGTGGAGAAAGCGGGAGCGGAACCAGCAGATGGACCTGTGCAAGAACGGGTACGTGCCGCAGTTCAGCGGGCTGATGCAGCCCTACGACGACATGTACGCTGGCTACCCCTACAACAACTGGGCCACCAAAAGCCTCACCCCGGCGCCGCTTTCCACCAAGAGCTTCACCTTCTTCAACTCCATGAGCCCCCTCTCCTCGCAGTCCATGTTCTCGGCGCCCAGCAGCATCTCCTCCATGAACATGCCCTCCAGTATGGGCCACTCGGCCGTGCCGGGTATGGCCAACTCCGGCCTCAACAACATCAACAACATCAGCGGCTCCTCGCTGAACTCGGCCATGTCCTCGCCGGCCTGTCCCTACGGGCCACCGGGTTCGCCCTACAGCGTCTACCGGGACACTTGCAACTCCAGCTTAGCCAGCCTCAGACTGAAATCAAAGCAGCACTCCAGTTTCGGCTACAGCAGTTTGCAAAGCCCCGGCTCCAGTCTAAACGCTTGTCAGTACAACAGTTGACGGACTTGACACAAACCACCTCCGACAAAACACCGCCGACAACGCGAAGCAGAAGCAAAGCGACGTTTAACGGAAAAGGGGAAAAAAAAATTTAAAAAAAAAAATTAAAAAAAAAAATATTGAATGAAAACTGATTAAAAGCAAAACCCGAGCAAGTGAGAGAGGGAAAAGAAAACGAAGTAACCAACCAAAACAAAACGTGACAAAAAAAAGAAAAGAAAAGAAAGAAAGAAAGAAACCACCCCACCCCCAAAATCTCCGCGGACTTCGACTATCTAGGAAAAAAGAAAAAACTGAATGCAACGGCGCAACCGACAAAAACTGCGCTTAACCCCCCCCCCCCCCAAAACCAAAAACAATTAAAAATAAACCATCGGGAAAAAAAAAATAATCCAAAACAAACCAAACCGTAAACGGACCAGAAAACTTTTGCAAAAAGACACCGAAATCTGGTACATGGATGAGTTGCAATTTTTTTTTCTCTGGATTATGCGGGTTGTATGTGTTTACTTGAACTTGCACAGGAGTCGGTAAGGCGGCCGCTTCCCCGCGGGGGGGGGGCGGCGAGGGAGGGAGACGCCTCGGTGGTAAGAGCTGGTGGGACGGTTCTTGGCCGCTTGTCGCACGGGAAGAGTTTGGTTAATGTTTACCACTGAGAAACAGAATCACACTCGAAAAAGAAAAAAGAAAAAAACAAAAAAAAAGAAAGAAAGAAAGAAAGAAAAAAAAAGGAGGGGAGGGAGGGCAGGAAAAAAAAATATAATTCGCAGAGTAGGTTCTGCGGGAAAAAAAAAATGGTTAAAATATTAGGTATGAAACTATTAAAAATAATAATGACGAGGGTCAACCACTTATATAAGGTTATATTTATATCTAACGTTGCATTGTGCCGGATCATTGTCCTTGGCCGTTGAATAAACTGTTTTTAAAATGCATGATTCTTGATGTTTTTTTCTTTAGTTGGAAGCTATAATCCAGTCATTCCTGATACTAAAGCAGCTCAAGGTTCCTACCTCTTCATCCTTTCCAAAAAAGAACTGCAGTATCCCCGGTTGTGAGAGAGCACAGAAACCCTCCGGCGACGCGAAAAACTCTTCAGCGTTCTCCCCATCCTGATAATGAAATTATCGTTCATCTTTATTTAAATGCAAGGGTGGGTTTGGTTTTGTTTGTGTTTTTTTTTTTCTCTCTTAAAAACGAAAAACTGACGGGGGAAAAAAAAACAAACCCCAACAAACAAACCCAAACAAAAATCCCACCCACCTCTTTTAGAGCCTAGAAAATAAAAGAGGAAAAAAACAAAAACGGTGTGTTATGAAGCGAATCATCAGATACTGCATCTCTGCTAGAGAAGGAGCGAGCCTCGGCCTCCGGAAAGGTCGCTTAGCAAAGCTGAAAGCGTTCCTTGATTTTCTAACTGGGAAGGAAAAACAAGGAACCAAAAAAAAAACCCCAAACCCCAAAACCCCAAACAAAACCCACCCCCTGATCTTAAGGTGTTATTATATAAATGTAGATATTTTAACAAGTGCTTGTTGGAAAAAAAAAAAATAAATAAAAAGAAAAAAAAAAGGAAAAAAAAAAGGAAAGAAAAAAAGAGAGAGAAAAAAAGAGAGAGAAAAAGAAAGAAAAAAAAAAGGAAAAAAGAGATTAAAACCCCACCAACCAACCATGGAAACGATGCAGATGATCTTTATTAATACTCATACAAAACGCATATGAACTTTAATTGCCGGCATATTTGTTGCTTCTTCTTCTTTTCTTCTTTTTTTTTTCGTCTTTTTTTTTTTCTTTTTTTCGTCGATACTTATTACCTGTAGATGACAAAGAACCATAATATAAAATGCACACCGGTACTTCTTTCCCAGTGTATTTCACACCTGTGGTAAACGTTACGCTGGATGTTTCAGTTACGCTGTTGTGGATAAGGATGCAGTATATATATTGTTTTATAAGTTATGTTTTGTGATTTATTTTTTTTTTCAAAATTAAGAGCATGGGAATAATAATAATAATAATAATAATAAAAAGAAAAAAACTAACAAGAAAAAAAAAAAACAAACCGAAACGAAATCTATAAATGCTTTTAATGTTCTTTTCTGGCTGTGTTTAAGAGATCGAGTAAATAAGAAGAAAAGCAGCTTTTTCTCCCCCACCCCGTGGGGGCATTTTGGGGAGGGCCCCTCTGCTTCCTCCCGGTAATTGCGCCGTCGCCCCGCGTGTGTCCCCCTCCTCCCCTCCGCACCCCGGCGGGGACCCGACGTGGCGAGGGGGGGTGTGTGTGAAGTCACCCTTCTTCGGGGAGGGGGGTGCGTGTCCCTGCCATCCCGGGGGGCGGCCCGGGGAGCGAAAATCCTCCCCACCTCTAATTTTTCCGGCTTTTTTCCCTCTGCCGTCGCGGCGGGGCTGGGGGAGGCAGCGCTCCCCGCCGCCCGCTTTTCTCCCTCCAAAAAATAAAAACGAAATAATGACGGTTCGGGTCGGGTTTTGTATTTCTTCCCCAAAGGGTTAATCCTCGCACCCTGGAGAACCCCCCCTCCGCGGGTCGCGGCCCTGGGACCGTTTCTTCCCGCTCAACCGTTTTGCCCGTTTTCTGAGGTGCTTTTTTTTTTCTTGCTCCTCCAAATTCTCCAAGCTCCTAAATTTTAAAGTTTGTTCGATTTCTTTATTTTTTTCCCCTCAAGCGCAAAAGACTCCGATTCCGTTATTATTTCATTGCTATAATGATTACTATTGATTTTGGGGGGTTGGGGGGGGGTGGAAAGGCATAATTCAGCAAACGAATTAATAAATTATCTGCGGCGAGGCCGGATCCGGCANCGGGCCCCCCCATCCCGGGGTTGGGGGGTCTTTGCTCCTAACCTGGGGGGCTCAGCAGAGAGGAACTGGGTCTCCTCGGCTATAGCTTGCGGGAGCGTCTACCGGAGAAGGGAAAAGCCTGATTTTTCCCTTCCAGTTTCCAGTCGGGGGTGGGGGGGGATCTGCAAGCCCTCAGCTTGTTATTTCAGCCTGGATTTTGGGTGTTGGTTTTTCTCCTGCTCCTGGAGGTAGCACTCTTAGTCCTACATCAGACCAGCGGCCGTCGGGCTCACGTTCAGCCGAACCCTCCTACACGTTCAGTGGTTGTCGGAGACCTGAACCTCCCTGCAACTCGGTTAGCGGGGAAGATCTGGGGACCAGGGGTACATCTAGCTGGGCTTGAGGTGCCAGCGGTCATCACCGGTGTCCCCCTGCCCTCTGGACGTACCAGGGAGAGCTGATCCACTGCTGCTGGGTGAAATTTGGGCATCTTGACACATTTATGGCTCAGGGAAAGGAAAATTCCAAGGAGACACTGAGCAGAAAGCAGCTCCTTCCTACACCTTCCCTCTGCGCTTTTACGGATGCCCTGCTTCCAGCAGCCTTTAGGTCTCCCCCACAATGGGTTAGAGCTTGAATTATTTGGGGTTTTGGTGTGTTTGACACATGGTGTGGGACCACCTTGCCCAAGCACAGCTCCCCCAGGGACCTTGCCCTTGGAGGTGCCCAGGTGTGTGCCCACTCTGTGGGCAGATAAGGGGGGGGCTGTGGTTTAAAGGTCCCCTAGCCCCTCAAAGTCCCTAGATGAGGGTGTGTGTGGGGGGGTGGGTGTCCCACGGATGAGATGGCTCTCCCCACCACTCTTCACACTTTAGTTTTTGAGCTCCTGGTGCCAGCATCTGCCCCGCTGGGTGTTTCCACACACTGGAGGCCACAGTTTTCCCTCCCTTGCCCTGTGCATTCCTGCCAGTGGTTTCCAGCGTGTGAAGCTCAAGCAGGGATTTCTGAAGCTGCACCGCTTCACCCCAGTCTGATGAGACTCTGCCTTCTGGTGGGGGCTGCAGAGAGCCACCCCCCCACCCTCAACCCCAAGCCTCCTGCCCGCTGGTTGCAGCCTCGCCTTTGTCAAGGCAAGCAGATACTTGGAGCCAGAGAAAGAGCTGAATCAAGTTTTCCATTTGTTCTGGGTGTGCTGGCTCACCTATTAGCATTTCCTGGGGTGCCTGGGGAGCACTTCCACATCTCTACCCGGGCTAGGGGTTGGCTGGGGAAGGCTATATGGTCCTGAGAGGTCCCAGGCGACCAACCCAGAGGTTGCTACGCGGTGGAGGCTGCTGTTGCACCAGCCCAGATGAACTTCACAAAGCCTCCGTGCCTCAGACTGCCCTGTTTGTTCGAGATTAAATGTCTTCTAATAAAAAGCTGTGGTCAGTTTAACTCCAAATTGCATACTTTTCTTTATCTGTGGCCTGGAACTCAGCAAACTATGCAAAGTCCCATTTAAATTAATGGGATGCTTCAGTACTGATTTTAATGGGATTTTGTATAATAAAAATAACACTTAGAAATGCCCTAACGTTTTGCTGCAAACTTGCAACAAAAGTCACTGGAACTGGGATAATAAAAATACAGGCTTTATGTGAAACCTCTGAAGGGTTTGCCATTAACTTCAGTGGCACAGTCTCAGGCCTTATTATTTTAGTTTAGCCCTGTATAAGTAAAAATTACTTTACCAATTAAGCAAGAATCTGCGACAGTTTTTCTGTTCCAGTCTGGCGACTCGGATGTGAAGGTGCAGTTTGATATTATCAAAACAGCCAAGATATCCAGGCTCATAAACCAGCCTGTATACAAGGACTGGGAACAAATAAAACCGAGAAACTACACATTGTTTTTTTTTGCTGCGAGTTTGCCCATCAAACAACGTTCAGTTGTTACTTCTGGAAAGCAAACCAAAATTGCTTCAGAACCTTCCTTTAATCTATCCAGGAGAACAGTTTTCTGCTCACCCTCATAGAAAACAGTAAAAAACCTCCTTCAAAGTAAAATATCTTTTAATTAGCAGAGCTGCAAAGTAAACTCCCCAGCCACGCAAGGAGCCTCCTCTGCAGCTCGCCATTGTGCAAACCGCTCGGGCGAGCTGCCCTTATTAACAAGCTACAGGCTACGCTCTGCTCCAAACTGATTAAGCAGCAGGGCTGGAGGCAGATTTTCTATCAAAACTGCTTCCATGGCAGCCAACCTTTTCTTTTGAGGCCTGGTTATTTTTTTTTTTTAATTTTTGTTTGTTGTTTTTTTTTTAACAGGAAAAAATAATGTGTTTATCCCCAACTCCAATAATGAAGCAAAGCGTATGCACAGAGATTTTATTTACTCCCTCCCCCCACCCCCCAAAAAAAAACCCAGCCAACTTCCCAACAAATAAAAATTCCCATGGGAAATAAATAACAGCAACAAAAAAAAAGAAGAAAAATGAAAGAACATACGCATTTGATTTTTTTTCCCCCCTTCTTCACCCAAGTAATTTCTTACAAAAAAAAACCCCAGGTAACAGTGCTCAGTCTCTGTGAGGGATGAGCAAACTTGCTCTCAGATCCCAGAGGAGCTGAGCAAAGGCTTCTTGTGCCTGTGGGTGAATCCCAGGGATGGAAACCAGCAGCCCAGGACCAGCTCCTCCCGCCACCTCCACTTACTGGTGCAGACCTACAACCCCCCAGCAGCAGCGGGCGATGCCTCCCCCGGAATAACTTGGAAAACAGCATCCGATCAGGGTTGCTCGGTCGAGTCTCGCCACAGCAGCTTCAGAGCTTCCCTCCCCCCAGAAAAAAAGAATAAAAATATAAAAATCTATGTGTTAATATGCAAGAAAGAAAAATCTGACTTAGTGAGGGCAGGGACAAAATAGCTGCTGTCCCCCAGGAGCGCAAAGCAATTTATTTTACAGGCTTCAAAGTGATACATGCCTGGGTACAGGAGATTAGCAGTGGGATTTTCAAAAGCCCTGTGTGAGTGAGGACCAGATTTTAAAAAATGATTCAGTGAATCAGTCCTGGTGTGAGATTTTCCTAGAAGTGAGTTAGGCACCTGGGATTTAGACACTAAGAGTGAGACTTTTAGAGGGATTTAGATGTCTGAAGATACAGCTAAGTACACAGCGGGATCTTTGAAAGCACCCCGTGCCTGCGTCTATGAGAGGTATCTGCTCTGGCTCCTTCCGAGGCTCCTCTAACTGCCTGGGTGAAACTGTGGGAACCCAAATCCCTTCCAGAGGCTCAGGCACCCTCAGAACATTCCCATCCGCCCTTCACTCCCTTCTTCTCTTTTTCCCAGGAAGTCCAGGAGGAGGTTTCACTCCTTTGAGAGCTAATTCAGGAAAGAACTTAAGCACAGAAGGAAACTGCCCAGGATAAAGGCTTCTAGGCATGGGGTGAAGCCCTGGTCCCACGGAGGCCAGCTGGAGATGTGCCACTGGCTGTGGGGAGCAGGGTTGTGCCCCTGTGGAGAACCACAGCCCTCCTCACACTCGACTGAAGCCAGCAAACTACATCTGCTTAAAGTTAAGCCCGAAGTTAAGGGAGGTGAAGGAAGTGCTTTGGAGAGTCAGTGGCGCTTTCGCCAGTCCGTGTTGGAAGTCGGGTCCTGAGTTTAACCTTGGGCTCTCACACAGCAAGACCCCACTCTGTAAACATTTGCAGAGGCAGGTTTTGAACCTTTGACAGCCAACCTGGAAAGGCGGGTGAGGAGGCTGGGGGCCAGCCCACTCTCCCCCTCCCCAGGACCCAGCTAACTCAGGCAGAAGTTGTGGCAGTCCATCTGTCCGACACACCACCCTCCCCCTTCCTCTTTACTCCACAGAAGGCAGCAGCTTTGAGGAGCATCCCCTCCAAGGTGGGCTCAGCAGCAGAGACCAAGGCTGGGGCATCCTGCATGGGTCTCTGCCCACCTCGCCAGCTTGTTCCCCGTGGTGAGGAGAATAAAATAGCCTGAGTTGAGTGCAGATGTTTGGAGCTGGAGGAAAACTGGTTGTTGGTTATGGCAGGGGAGAATGCTTGCACCTCTTGCCCTGCGCTCTGCAGTGCCTGTGGAGCTGGATCTGGGCCCCTCTGAGGTCCCACTGACTGATGTGGTGGACCTGGACTGGGTTCAGGTCCTGGACTGGGACCTGCACAGGACCTGTGCAACCCCTCTGCCTGGTCTGGCAGCAAAAAGGGTTGGATCCCGTCCTCTGAATGCTCATCCTTAAGTAGCTTAGCGTGCCCTACCTCTGAGCACAGCAGCCTACAGCCCCTTCCCATGATCCTGTGCCTCTCCCCAAGACTGTCCTGTCTGCCCTGGCCATGCTGCCCTGTGTGAGGAACATGGGACTGCTCCCCTTGCTGTCCCCCATCGCATTTCCAGGGCTTTGGGGAGAGCAATAAGCAGCATTCGCTGGTGGTCTGTGGGCTAATGATCACCTTGCAGGGGCTGGCACCTCCACAGGTCATATCTGCAGGGGGCATAATTTTCTAAAAAGAGAGAGAAACTGCCAATCTACCGCCCCATCCGCTTTCCTGACCTGAACCCACCCCGTTATCTGCCCTCTCCATACATTTCAACAAGCTCTGACAACATCCATACCAATTAATTCCACGGCTACCCCCCTCCCTCTGTCTCCACCTGCCTTACATTTCCTCCTCCCTCACTCCTTACCTGCCTATCCCATCCCATACAAAGACCTACCTTGAGCCTCCCTGGATGTGTGATTTTAACCATTGCACGTATCACTCTGTTCGGTAGGTCTTCACCCATCTGATCTCTGATCCACAAGTGTAACTATGATTTTCTTATTTATTTGCACACTCTCTGGTCTAACTGTTCTACACAGATGTGTTTCATTTGCCCACCTCTACATTACGCCCACTCACGGAACCAACCCTCCTACCTCCCCGCAGCCAACAAATACCATATAACTGTATAATACATAAAACTGACTGCTGCACTTCTGACACATTTACCTAATCTGCCTTCTTTTGCTTTAACATGGTTTAGTATCAGCTAAATACAAATGCATCATGTATTTTTACCTGTTCCTCTAAAGGTGCAAGGTTAAGATTAAGTTAGAGTTAGGCTTAAGATTTACTGCTCAGAGCCAGGGTCAGGGTTTGGTTGGGGTTAGGGATGGGTTTAGAGTTAGGGATAGGGCTGGTCCAGCATTTAGGATTATGCCTGGGTTATGGCTGGTTTAGGGTGAGGCATGGGTTAGGTTTTGGGCAGGATTGTGGTTAGCATCAGGGTCGGTGGTTGTCCTCGGGTTGTGTTAGGGTTAGGGGTTGGGTGCAGGGTTTCAGGTGAGGTTAGGAGTATGGGTCAGTGCTATGTTAAGAAACTCTTGGGTTAGGGTTAGGCTTGGTTTAGTGCTGTGTTAGGATAAACTTTCAGTTTAGGATTGGGTTTGTGTCAGGATTCAGAATGAGGGTTAGTTTTAGCATTGGTTTGGGAGTCACATCTCAGCCTCGATCATGTAATTTCTCTCTGCTAATTCCTTGTGCAAACAGATCTGTGCTCTTTCTGTCCATCTTATGACTGCAGATCACTTAATTTTCTCTCCCACACATCCCTGTAGGTGTTTATATTTGAGTTTCATAAGACACAGCAATCCATTCTCTCCATGGATTCTCATCTACTTGACCTCTTTGCCTATTTCACATAGATTCATGTCTCACACATCTAGTCTATCTCACATCTACTAATCGCTCTCCTCCTTTCTTAGAGCACTAATATCTTCACCACTTCTGCTTTTGCCTGTCACGCCTAAGACATCATTGCAATTAATGCCACAATTAGTGATTTTCTTTTTGCAGCCTCTTTTATTTATACTCATTAAGCTAATGCCCGTGACTACTTATCTGTCTGATCAATCTGATGCAAATTTTAATTAATCTCCCTGGATTTTCATAGCACATAGTAAACTATATATTTTCATCTTCCTCCTTCTTCCATCCATATTCATCTCTCTGCTCACTCATATCCACTCCATCGAGCTTCCTGGTACCCACTCATCTGTATGTGCACCCACATCCTTCTTCATCAATCATCCTGTCTGGGATTTCCACCACCCCCACACACACACCCCCTTCCCATTTAACATCCCTCTAATTCATACTTGATCATCAGGCTAATTTCTCAACACTCCCAGCTCATGAATACTCCTCTATCTCTTTATCTGCCCAACACCTAGTCCAACCTGTTAGCTCGCTAATTGTTCCAAGCTTGGTTTTTTCAGCATAATCCCTTAATTCTGTATGAATTGAATATGTAATCTATTTATTCCATGACAATTTTATCTGACTCCTCCTTAAGTAGTTGTGTTTTTTTTTTCTTTTTCCATATCTCCTCTCCTCTCCTGACCTTATCTTTCTTTGTATGCATTTACCCAATGCCTCCTTTGCTCACCTACCTCTTGTGCGTCTCTTTTTTTCACAGTTCTCTTTGTGTTCATTGAGAGAATTGACAACCAGCTCTCTATGGGTGTTACTCATCTACTACTCTATTAACTGCTCATCTATTAACTGTTAGCATTTCTCTTTTATCTATACCTCCCTCTATCCACATTCCCCATCATCAGTGCTCTATTCACCCTATGTGCCCATATTTCCTGGCTGTATTAATCATATATTTACTCCATTTTCCAGCTATTTTTCCATCCCTTTGCCCGACAACACATGTTGTGTCTTCTGTAAACCCGTACATCTCAGTCTAATCTCTTTCTCTTCTGGCCTTTAAGGAATTAATCTGCTCTCTACAGGTTTATCTGGTCAATCTTTCTACCTAAAACAAGCTCAGTTAATAATCTCTTCAGTCTGTATATAGACCCATCTCTTCATCCACTTTTACTCAGTTACCAAACCCCAGAAAAGTCCAGGTTTTTACAGTGAATTATCTCTTCCTCCTCACATCCATTTTCCCATTTTACAGCTGTTAGTACCACTGCTGCTCATGACACTTTTATTTAATTTATGAAACCCAGAACATCTCTACATATCCCTTTACCTAAACATGTTAGTTGATATAGATATCCCTTCATGTCTCCATTTATTCCTTATGTCCCTCTGTTTTCTATTATATCTGTCCTTATCTACGTGCTACCTGTTATAGATACATACTTACCATACCTGCCCGCGAGAGTCCACATTTCCATGGTTTAATCTACCCACGCTACATTTACTCTGCTCAACTCCCCAGCCACCCAGCAGCTCCTTTGCCTGCCCAATCCAGCTTTCTCGCTCCCACATTTATCTCTTTCACACCCACTCAACAAGCCCGTGTGTTTGGGATACAGGGACACCTTGCTTTAACATGGCTATCAGGCTTGGGTATGCTGCAACCCACCCCCTGCATATTTATCTGTCTGGCTAATCTGGGGTTTATTCAAACCTTCATTTCTTTCTCTCTTTCTTCTTTTCTTTTCTTTTCTTTTCTTTTCTTTTCTTTTCTTTTCTTTTCTTTTCTTTTCTTTTCTTTTCNCCTTTATAATTCTCCCATACCTAGTTCTACATTTCTAAATATTTCTATTTTATGGCTAATCCAGACAGCACCTCTTCTGTCTACATATTCACCCCAGAGGTTTGTTACGCCCCTGCATAAACTTTCCACCCACCCAGGTTGGCCTTGCTCCGAGGCAGCATGTCCTACAGCTATTCTGCTTACCCTGATATGCATCAAGACCACCCTTACCATAACAAACCCCTGGCTGGGCCGCCTTGTCTGTGTCAAATACACACACTTTCCCTCCTTCATCACATCTTCTGCATTAATATCAAATTATCCATCCCCTGCACAGACTGTGTACATGTCTGTGTAATGGTGCTGGTCATTCTAACCCACCCACCCTCTTCGTACCTGTGTGTCTCTACCCGTTTATTTCTCTCTGTTTATCTGAGCTGTCCATCCGTTTACCCCCTAAAATCCAGCAGCCAACACACGGGGCCATTCCATCCAGGCACCCTCGTTATACAAGAGGTAAATCAGCTCAAAGTAATTTTAGTAATAATCTTTTTGTCACCCTTGGTGACCCAGCCTTGTGTCAGACGGATGGGTACGGGGCTACAGAGAGCGAGAATGGATGTTGTCCCAGTAAATGCCATGTAAGCCCACGTGGCTCACAGCAGAAGTAGCAGCCAGTTGCAAACCAGTCGAACGTTGCTCCTGACATGGGGTAGGGGGGGCTTAAGACCATTTGTGGCAACAAGATGAAGAAACATGAGAGCTGGACATTGGGAACAGACAAAATTATCATTTCTGCGTCTGTCAAACATGTGATTTTCATGGTATGGGACCAATTTCCGACTCGAGATCCTCACAAGGGGGTGGGGGGCTGCACTGGTGTTATATCTTTTGTCGTCATATATATCAGGGTGAGCAAAGTGATATCAAAGGTTCCCACCTGAGCTTTCCACTCTGTTCTTATAAGTTTGATTTCCTTTTTTAATTTTTTAATTTTCTTTTGATTTTTTTCTTCTCCCCCCTTCTCCTCTCCTCTCCTCTCCTCTCNAAATCTATACCTGCCTGCAGCTATTCCTGGGGGAGTTTCTGCACTGTAAAATAGACACCCTCCTTCTTCTCACTCTTAACTGTCTTTTTTCTGCTCAGATTCTGGACCTCCACCTGGGTTCGGAGTCGCACCTCGCGGGGCCAACCTGCTCGGCTGAAGAGGGGGCAAAGCTTTGAAGCTCTGAATTTGGAAATGTCCAGACCCAGGAATTTGGATTATCAGGATGCTGAGCCGCGGAATTTGGTTTTGAATGCTTTGCTGTTATTTATCTTTTCTCAATTACTCTCCAAAACCAAACCAGTGTCACTTGATGCCAACAAAAAATTTGGGGCTCAGTGAACCATCAGGGGGCAAGGGCTGACAAGGAAAGTCTGGAAGCGGATGGAGATCGGCTCCCAGGTGCTGCAGAGGGAGCTGGGGACTGGGATGCTCCGGGAGCCTTTGCTGAGTCCTTGTAAGTCACACACAGGGTGGGAGCTGGGGGAGAGGAGGGCAGGAGTCGGGAAACTCTTGGGAAAGTGTCATAAATTCCTCTCGATATTCCCCGAGATAGCAGAGCCTGTACATGCACTGCTGGCCACAATCACCAGCCGCTGTGAGAAATTGTTTGTCTTGGTCTTTGCATTAGGTAAATGCCCAACCCAAATCCACTGATAAAAGCAGACACTGGGGGGGGGGAGAAAGAAAAGAAGAAAAAAAAAAAAA
>VZTM01003598.1:204537-253485 GCA_013400555.1 Jacana jacana | reverse complement strand
AAAAAAAAAAAACCAACGAAAGGGAAGAAAAAACAACCCAGAGACAAGGAGACAAGGTCTCCTTGGGCCCCCAATCAACAACAAAAAAGGCAGCAACCAGACAGCCATTTAGTGAGCATCTCAAAGCTATCTACCGTCTGCTGGAGGGGCTTTAAAGGCATCAGATTTGTGTGTTTGGCTCAAGCCAAGCGAATTGTAGTCTAAAGCTTTTCCTTGAATTCAAGGCTGTGTTTACTGCAGTCAGGGCGAGGGGAAGGAGGCAACCCCAAAGCCCTCCCTCCTCCTCTTCCCCCACCCTGCAAGCCCCAGGCTTGAAACTTGATTTAAAAAAAAAATACAAGATTGAATTTCAGTTTGCAGGATTAGGGAGACGACTTTTAGGGGCTGCTTGTTGGAAAAAAAGCAAAGCAAAGCAGCTGGGAGGGATTAGGCTGAGCTGGCGTCTGCACTTTCAACTGATTCAATTTTGCTCCACAAGACATTGTATCTGAGCCTTTCTGGAGACTATTCAAAGCAAATCATTTTCATTTTACCATTTGGTAAGTGATCAGAGTCTATTTTTAGTGTCTTGGAAGCGTCGGGGTTTTTCTCTCTTTCCTTTTAATTTATCTTTTCTTTCTTTCTTTNCTTTCTCTCTTTCTCTCCATTTTCTTCCACAATTGAATATCTGCATTTGGGGTATCAAGAACAGGCATGTTTGGAGGGAATGTTTACCCCAGCCAGCAGCTTCAATTTCTTTTATGCCTCACTTCAAGAAGAAAAGGCACCAGAGAGAGGTTGGAGCTGGCAGGGGCTGTCAAGCCACACTCTCGGAAAGCCTCCCAGAGCCCAGGCTCTGCACCAGTTCTTTTTTTTTTTTAGGTGATTCCTTACTCTTTTGGCAAATCCAGCCAGTTGCAGGCAGCTCTGCAGCCTGCGGGGCCGATGGCAGAGGTTCGGGTCCCTGTGCCCAGCGGGCATCGGGCAGGGAGGGCAGGGGATGCAGCTGAGGGTCCCTCCGAGCTGATGTTTTTCCAGCTGATCCCACCCTTTCTCCCCCCAAAGGTTAATTCGGGCACTCAGTGATGTTTTGCAAAATCGTTGGTGCCTTTGCTGTATTTTTCATTTAATAAACACCCCAAACCAAACCAAACAAGCAAAAAAAAAAACAAACCAGAAAACCTGTTTGATAAAAAAAAAAAAAAAAAAAAAAGAAAGAAAAGGAAGAAAAACTGTGGAGGAAGAAATGCATTTCCTTGCACTTTAAATGTATTTTCCCACATTTTGCTTTTTCTTAACTTCACTTTACTGAAAATGGAAAGGTTTGGATAGAGTTTTCTTTTCTTTTCTTTTCTTTTCTTTTCTTTTCTTTTCTTTTCTTTTCTTTTCTTTTCTTTTCTTTTCTTTTCTTTTCTTTTCTTTTCTTTTCTTTTCTTTTCTTTTCTTTTCTTTTCTTTTCTTTCTTCTTTCTTCTCTTATCTCTTTTCTTTTCATTCTTGGAGCTGCCTGGTCTGGTACATTGTTCCACAAACTAATACCACTCCACAAAAGGGGGCAGGGGCTGGGTGAGGGACCTGCAGCATCATCCCCTGGACCTCCACAGCCGGAGCAGTTTCCTTAGACTTTGGGGAGGACAAGGGGCCACCATCCCCTCCCCAGAAGTACTGCTTGAGCGAGGCTCTTGCAAGCAATGGTTAAAAGCATTTCTCTTGCCACAGGTTCATTGTGTGCCTTTAGGGCAAGTTATTTATTCTTGTTGCATCTTCTCTTACATAGAATGCTTGTAGCAGGGAACAGAAAATGATAAATGTGAGGGCGTTTTCCTCCCCAGTCCGTGTTGCAAAACACCGGTTTGCTCTGGGAGCACTGGTGCCTTCCTCTGTTCCCTACCCGAGAGATGGCAGATAACCCATGCAATATCAAACTGATAAAAACCTGAACTCTGGACGAGAGACCTCAAGGATGAACATTTTTCCTCCTTCTGTTATATTCTTCAGAAGGTGTTTTTCCTATCAGTGATGTCTGTCGAGCACTGGCTTTGTGTCACAGGGTGCAGTTTGCAGCCCAAACTGAGCGGTGAGTTTATTTGGTCTGTACAACGGGGGTGAAAGGCGGCATCAGTCCCTGACGGGCACCCCCGTGGCTGTGGGAGGTGTTTCAGAGGGATGCTTGGCAGCAGTCCCCATGGGACCACCAGCCCTTTGAGAAGCACAGGGCTGCTCCCGATGAGCGCTTCCACTGGCGAGGTGCAGCTGGAAAGGATGGAGCAAAGCAACAAGAAGGAAGGTAAGGAAACACTACCTCTGTGCTGGGGGAAGCAGTGTGGGATGTCCTAATGGCACCAGATCCAAAAATGAAGCCGCAGGTGAAGCAGGGACGCCACCCCCTGCCATGGAAGGACCTGGTGAGATGTCTGGAATCAGCTTTTCCTTAAATACAATGCCTTTTCCTTGCTGTTCTGGGCTGAGCCTGTAGCCTGGCCAGGTGTTTTGTCCAAAGCCACCCCTACCCCGCAGAGACAGGCGGCAAGAGCTGCGAGCTATTGTAATAGCAACAATTCTTTATTCAGAAGCAAAGAGGAGTCTGCAAGCAGGGGGGGAAATAAGGGGGAGCAAAACACAACCTGATCTTGTAAAAGGGAGCCTTAAAAAATATACCATGCACGAAGGTCCTTGCACAAGCTTTTTATTTATCAGTCTGCAGTCAAAGAGGTGAATGCAATAAGCGCGGGGCACACAGGGAACTGGGGGTAGGAGGGTCTCTTCTAATAAAAAAGAGTGGGTCTGAACAAAGAAAAAGGTTCTGCTAAACTGATGGTGGCAGATGGCATCAGCCCCACCATGCTCCCCTTCAATTGCGGGAAAATATAGTAAAGCAATTTAATGAAAACGCTTAAATAAGCAAACAGTGGAGTTAATTGAACCCATATGCATTAGGAAGGAAATCTGAAGTATACTGATTCATTAAGTTTTATATAACTGTAAACCCCCAGAACCTAAGACAGAGTAAGAAGCCATGATGAAGTGCCAACTAGGAGGATACCTTCTACCCGGCTTCACTTCGATCTGTTTTGTTATGACAAGAACAAGTGGTTTTAACAAGTACACCATAAATCAGGACTGTGCACTCCAGCCTGGAGTCTTTCAGGTACCAAACTGTGCTGCAAACTCACATTCCTTTTCTTCTGGTGGCGTTTTTTATTCTCCAAGACAGAAATAACTGGAACTTGGATGCTGCCATCTGCAAAGAAAATAAGCAGTGAAGAGCTTATTGAGGTCTTTATTATTTTTATTAATCAAGAAAACTTAGCATAGCATCTAGGCAACGCTCCCTGAGTCACATCTAACTGAAGGCCATAGGTTCATCACTGGTGAAACAAAATCTCCAGCCATGACCTTCTGGGCAGAGAAGTGGTACAGAATCATAGAATTACTAGAGTTGGAAGGGACCTTAAAGATCACCCAGTTCCAACCCCCTGCCCTGGGCAGGGACACCCCCCACCAGACCAGGTTGCTCAAAGCCCCATCCAGCCTGGTCTTGAATCCCTCCAGGGATGGAAATAGAGGAAAGATGGGACTGGAAAGGGCAGCATTTTTGCTGTCCAACAGGCTCCTCTCTTTCAGAGAGCTTCTGCCATACCTGTAGTTTAAAAGCTGCCCAGAAGTAAAATCCTGGGGAGGAAGGAAATGCAAAAGTTCCCTTTGATTGCAAAAAAGGGCAGAACTTCACTTACAGAGCAGGGAAACTTTGGAGATGCTTGGTTCAGGATTTGTTCATGTGATTTGGGTCTGGAGGTACCAACTTTGGTTCCCATCGTCCCTTAGTTCCCTTAGCTCATGAAACAATATCTGTTCAGTTTTCAGAGAAATAAAATAAAAGACAACAAATTATAATGATTTGACCCCAAGCCATGGAAAAAACTGACAGTTGGGCTTCAGGGTTTCCAAAGTGATGCTGATTCAAAGTGCCATTGCAGTGACCAGAATGGGAAGACCTTCATTCTCAATGGTTTTGGTCTGAAATGAAGGTGACCTACAGCCAAGACTAGTCTCAGGCTAATTGGAAGGCCATCTCAGACCACCCAGGCTGGTTGAGAAAGTCACCAGTTACCCATGAAGACACCCAGTCTTTCCCATCAGTGGATGGGGGATGGGACAGGAGAAAAAGCTACAAAAGGGAAAAATTGCAAAATTAAGTTTTCATGCATAAAGGCTGACTGGGCAGGGGTGGCTAAATCTTTGCACAGTGCAGTTCTTCATGCTCAGGACTAAAATAACCATCCACCTGAAAATAAGCACAAAGCATCTTTTATGAATGCGCAAAACATTTTGGGAAAATATCTCGGTTTGAAACCCAATAAAAATAAAAGCACAAAGACTTCTAGGTGAAGTCTTCATGGAGCTTGACAAGCGTGACCATTTCTCCATCCCTCCACAGGTGGCCCCATGGGCACTGTGGCGTGGGGCTCCCAAAAGCTGGGGAGTGATAGGGGCATGAAGGTGCAGGAGATGTCCTCACCCTGCCACCCAGAATGCTTCATCCGTGCTGGGAAGTAGATGCAGCCACTGTCTGAAGGGAAAAAGAACGCCGGTAGGTGAGGAGAGCAGCCCCTGCTTGAATTTCCTGGATGTCAGGCACAGTTAATGTTAGGGAGGCAGAGGGAGAGCTGAAGTGCTGGCCCCAATTCAACAAAGCACTTAAGCACAAGCTTAACTGTAAGTACGTACTTAAGTCCCTCCTTATATAGCAGAACATATGTTAACGCCTTGCTGAAGCCTCTGTTAAGTGCATGCTTAAAGTTAAGTGTCTGCTTAAGAGCTTTGTTGAATCAGGGCTGCTGTTTACTTCTAACAATTGATGTCTCCTGGAATATCCACATTTCTGGTTGCAAACCTGACCCATCTGTTTTCTCTTAATGTTATTAATAGAGTCATTCTCTAGAAAAATCCACCACGACAGGATTTTTGAAAAACCCGCGGTCGCTGCATTTCAGGAGAGCAAGGGATCAACAAGTCCTGAGCATTTCCATAGAGATCCCCCAGGTTTTTCCCACATCTGCTACTGCCATTTTATTCTAGAGAGCTTAAGGGGAGCCAACAGGGTTACAAAACAGTGTGGAGTCACCAAAAATACAAATAATCTGAATTTAGCTTGGTCAGAAAAAAAATGTGCTATCGGTGTTAAGAAATCTTGAACCATCGGAGATTGCTGGAATATAAACTTGTAAATGACAATGAAATTATTAATGTAAATTTGTGTCAAATGAGTATATATACATGTAAATAACATAAATATAAAACTGTTCCTCTAAAGAGAAGAGCTATGTCAGGAAATCCCAAGTGCCAGAAGATTATTGGAATATGGCTTCACTCCAGTGTCGGGCAGCAGGAGCGACATCTTAGGGAAATGAAGGTAATTCACAATTTGGGTTCTTTTCAAAGATCCACACTCCCGAGGGGATCAGCCCCCATAGAAATTATGCTCCTTGTTAAAATTCACTGCGGTGTGCCTGGGAAAGTGCTATGAGGATGCTCTCAGGGGCTGCCAGGACAGGTTAAATTCAGAGCAAAATTTGCTGCCTCTACTCAACTTTTTTCTTTTTTTTTTTTTTTTTCCTTTTAATTTATTTTTGCCTGGTTGTTGAACATCTTTCCTGCGCCTTGCTCTCTTGGGAAGCAAGGCTGCTCACTCCATCACTCCAGGGGGGTACTGGCATCCTCATGATTGTCCCAGGGAGGATCTAGGGACCCGCTGAGGTTCTGTGGTGGCCTGGGATCATCGGGCACCATCCTGGCACTGGTTTTGCTGCCCGGGGCTCAGGTCCACCACCAGCCCTCCTGGCCCTGCCGAGTGGTTTCCCAGCGATGCTGGAGACTGAGACCACAATAGAAGGAAATCACTAAAGCTGAATTGCTCCAAGTAAGTCCTCAGCAGGGTTTGACTGGTAAATATTTAACAAGGAGAACTCCCTATCCTCTCCTGGTACGTATTAAACTAATACATTTATTTTAACAAGGGAAACGGTTTCCCCAAGCTTCTGCTCAATTTGAGCCCTTGACTTCTACAAAAGGCTCAGTAAGGTAGGCTTCCTGGGGCTCAGTAATTCACTGGGACTAAACGAGAGATGGCTCCGAGCCATGAACTTGGAGTCTGGAGGCGACAGAACTTCCTCAAGGTTGGGGAGAGCTTGGTACTGGGGTTTCCATTCCCACCTGCCTCCAAACGCATCCCATGCCCACCTCAGGCCATCCTTGCTGCCACCTGTTTCTGACCATTTCAGACACCCTGGGGAGCCAGGGTGACCATAACCCATCACAATTTCCACGTGCTGGAAGCAGTTCATGTGCTGAGTCCTTTCCACAGAGGCTTTGCAAAGCACCAGCTCCATCAGCACCAATCTGTCCTGGCTCCCTTGGGCCTCCAGCCCTTCCTGCTGCCTCTCTCCCCATGATCAGTGTCACAGGCAAGGATGACACTGGGAGAGTGAGCAGCTCCCATCCCTGCTTCCCTGGCTGGTGATGCTGAGCTTTTATCCCTCTTGCCTCTGCTCCATTGCATGGACCAGAGGGGGACTGAAAAGACCCAAAGATGCAGAAGATCCTCCAAGGTGCACAAAGCCACTTGTCCTCAGGAAACCCTGCTGAGATGTCTCCTGATGCTTTCTGACCTAAATAGGACAAACTTATGTATATAGCCCCATACATGAGGGCTCAGTGCTCCCCAAGACCTTCCTGCATGAGCTGAGGCTGGCTGTGTCTCCCTATGCCCCGAGCAGGATGGTGGCTGCCAGGCGAACACCACCTCTGCAAGTCATGCCCTGAACTGTTCCCAGGACACATCACCTGGGCCAGGGCTCATCTGCTTCATCCAGGAGTGCCCACAAACCTCACGGCTCCTTACCCTGTCATGGCATCACCATCGCTGGGGGACCCCCAGAGACGGTCCCATCCCTGCAGGAACTGCAAGCCATCCCATCCGTCGGAGCCTGGCGCTGCCTTTGCAGGCTGCAGGCAGGATCTGAGGCTGCCGGAGTCTCTTCTCGCTCCCTCACCCCCATGTTTTTCAGACTTGCCCTCAAGGAAATAAAAAAAGCTCTGAAAGCAACTCCCAGCTTTGCATCTTTGCTCCCAGCCATCCCATGACTCCGGCACTTCCACTCTGACTCATGGGCAAGAGGGCAGGTTCGAACAACTGTGGCCGCCTCTGCCAAGGCAATTATGAACCCTGGCGTCATGGCCCAAAAGTCTCTGGGAAACTTTCCCTGCTTGGCTTACCCCGCTTGCGGTGCGCTCGAGCAGCCGGGGGTGATGAGCGGCGTTTCCCGGAGGGAGGTGGGCTCTTGTAGGTGGAAACGGGCCGACACAAGACCTTGCTGCGTTGGGAAGAGGTCCCTGGTACCACAAATCATCTTCTGCTCCACAGCCCACAGAGAAATGACTGCCTCAGCGTCTCCCTTGATGCCTCATGGTTGGGTAGTGCTGGGAGATCTTTTCAGGCAATGCCATGAGCATGGAAACATTCAAACATCCAACAAAAACCTGCTTCAGCCTGAGCATCTGACACTTTTTCCTGCCACCACGATCTGACACCATGTTTACCCTTCATCACCACCCAAACCTGTGTCTCCAAGTAGCCCTTCTCCAACTTTCCCTTCTGTTCTTCACAACGTTTAGTAAATTTCCATCTTGGAAAGAGTTGAGGAGAAACAAGGAACATTTTCAAAAGCTTTCCTCACCCTGACAAGCCAGCAGAAAGCCTGTCCCTGTCCCCATCCCCACCTGTCCCAACCCACTGCTGGCAGCGAGGTCCCTCCCACTCCCAACAATATCAGCAGGAAAATCCTTTCCACTCTGTTTTTCTGGGACTGTGATTGCAGCAAGTCTTAACAGCAACTTGGCAGGACAGTAAATAAGAAACAGATTTCCAAATGTTTCATTTTACCATTTTCTTCTCTGTAGCATCCAAGCCCAGAGGCTGAGGACCAGACTCCTGAAGGCCTCTGTCCTGATCGCTGATCTTCCCCTCCCAGACAATAACCCAGCGGTGAGGCAGGGACTAGGCATGGGCACAGCCTTGCCAGGAGAATATCTGCAAGGAGAACGTGCCATGGGGACCGGCAGCTAATCAGGACAACCAGCCTGCATGGGCATCTCTTCAGAAGCACCCAATTTCCATGCCAGATGGAGAGAAAACACAGCCCCTGGGGTACACCCCATGCCGAGGATGGTAAGCAATGAAGCATCCATTGCAAGTGCTTGGATGTTTTACAGCCAGCTTCTGCCTTGGTTTGAGATCTTGTGTGGCTTCCTACAACTCTTTTCCCCAGTTGCATTTTTCCCACGTGCTCTCTGTCACCTGCAAGCATTAATGTCAGATCCAGAAATTCTGGGACCATTCCTCTTCCCTCACCAGCATGAGTCCAGAATAACTTGGTCAATTGGAAAATTAGCCCTGGTGCACAGGCACCCAAAAGAAGAGTGAACTGAAGGGTTCAGGTAATGTATGTAGCCCCATACATGAGGGCTCAGTGCTCCCCAAGACCTTCCTGCGTGAGCTGAGGCTGGCTGTGTCCCCCCAGAAAAGCCCATTTTCAGGCCTTTTCTTAATCTCCTTCTAGCTGGACTCTTCACCCCTTGAACTGGGGGAAGTTCCCACTGAGCTGAAACCCTCCCCTACAATATTTCTCGCTGCTGGGACAGGAGGTGGAGATGGTTCTGAATCTCATGGTTTTTGCATATCAGATCGTGATGCCACCTACGAGCCTTACACTGAATACAGCAGCCATCTGAAAATTATCTCTTGTGCAGGACCAGGCTGGAATCCAAGCAGTAGCACAGACTTTGGAATAAATGTTGAGCCTTTTTCAAGGCAAATCCCTTTGAGCTGGGGTTATCTCCCAGAATAAAGGCTGCTCTCCCTGCCTGATTCACACAGGTGATGACTAAGCACACGAAGCATTCCCCAGCCCCTGTGTTACTCACACATCTTTCATCCAACGCCTTCTTCCAACACAGGGAAAAAAAAATGTACTGCAACCCCATGATTGCAGAGGAAAACCCCTTCTCTGTCTATGTCTCACTGTCATCTGACTACATTGCTCAGGGTCCACAGCCTTGGAGAAACCTATGTCCCAATACCTGGAGGGAGCCCTCCAGAAAAGACCAGTCTCTGGGTCTGTATGCAAAAAAAAGCCTCCAAACTCCTTTATCCTCACAAATTAAATTTTCTCTTTTAAATACAATGTTTCACACATTGCAGATTGTTTGGGGGTTTTTTTGTTTTTGGTTTTTTTTTAGAATACAGCAGTTAATGAGGTCAGATTAGTCCTACACTTGTTGAAGCTAGAGCCAGGGTGCCAGTAATAACAGCGATCCAGCCTCTACCACCAACGTGCCTCCAAGCAGCCCCATAATCTGTCGTGCAAAGCTGACTTGCAAAGCAGGCAGATAAACGGTGTGCATATGCATTTGGTAATATCGGGCACCCGGATGAGCACCACGGCTCAGGGTAATCCCCAGGGATCCCAGAGGTGGTTTTTGGAGTGGAGAGCTTCAAAGCGGAGTCTGGGTGCTGCAGGAGCTGATGCTGGCATGAGCTCAGCTCCCAACTCTCATTTTCTCTGCTATTTTCCTCACCACTACAGCCGTTGCTTCAAACTCAGCTGGCGAGGCAGGGTGAAAGCGGGTTGGAGGTGCTCTGTGCCATGGTGACAGGGCACAACCCCTTTTCCCCATGCATATGTGGGCTGACCACACTGGGAGGGAGGACCAGGATGCTGTCACCCTCCAACCCTGCATTATCCCTCATGCAGGTGCCTGCCAACCTGCCAGAGCCCCACGGCAACACCACGGCGAGTGGAGGTGCTGCAGCGTGGTGGGGTCAGGCTGGAGACCAGAAATGGCACGGGCAGCTTTGGAGAGCAAGGTCAATGGGTGTCCAAAAACCAGCCATAGACACGTGCATGCAGAGTGCATGGTCATACACCCATACACATAGACAAGAACGTTAGGGTGGGCAGGGGATTATACTAAATAATGTCCTGTTGGGTTATAAGACAAAATCAGCATCACCCTGGCTAGTGACTGGGGAAGTAATTAAGAGCAGTTTTATAGGTGCAAGGTCCCGCTGTGCCATAGACCAGTAAAACCATGTCTGAGTCTTCTGATGGATGCATGCAAGGATGCATGTAACACGTTAGCCAGGCTAGTCCCACAGGGGTGCCATTGCCTGCTCATCCCCACCTCCACCGCCGGTGGAATGAGGTCAGGACAACTTACACAGGACACAATGCCCCTCTCACATCCACCCGGGGCACATTCGGGCATGACTCAACCTCCTTCAGAGGAGAACCCTCTGGTTCACACAATGTCCAGCCCAAAAAGCTGGACCAAATTTAGGGAATCAAGCTAGACCGAGGGTTTGAAGGTTAGATTTGAGACAGTAGGGAAGGAGTGGTGCTCTGAGTATGGGGATGCTCCACTTCCCTACAATCTGGTCACCGAGCACCTCCTTGCTGAGTATCCAAAAACAGAGGCCACCAGCAAGAGCCAGGGGTTTCCCCAGGTCCTGGCTTTGTGTTTGGGTAGCCCAACATCAGCAGGATGGGCAGGAGGCTGCTTCCAAGGCACCAAAAGGAAACACAATGGTGGGATCCACCAAACCATTAGGCCCTCCTTCCCTGGCTCCTCAGGGGCAGCCCGTGGGGCCAGCGCTTGGCCAAACCAGCTCCAGGGGCTCGAGAGCCGGCGTGTATTCCCACACCAAGGCAACATTTTTGCCATGCCAGTTTAAACCATTAATAATCGTGCCTACAAACCCTCATCACAAGCTTCCAATGCTATGTAAACAGAAGTGAATTAAAATTATTTTTTTTCCATGGCTGTTTAAAATGTGCGATGACTTTTCTAAACGGCCCCACGAGCGAAAGCTCGAGGCCAGGGGTGGCGGTGGGGGGTGGTGGTCTGAAACAGCTCCCTGGCCTCCCTCCAGGTCCCAGTGAGTACTTTATATTTCACTTCAAGCTGGTCAGAGCAGAGGTTTAAGAGGCTTTGAACACTAAGTCCCGCTTTGACCGGCAGCGAGCGTTGGAGACATAAACAGATTTCATTCGAACCGGGCTTAATGTAGCCGGGTTTACAGAGTCCCAGCTGATTTCCCCATCCATCAGAAGGGGTGTATATTTTCAGGCAGGCGGCGTGGTCCCAGGGCGACGATGCCTGTAGGTGCCCCCGCGCCGGCACTGACCCCTTGGCAATCCCCACCGCTCCTTTATCTGCCAAATGGAAAGAGCTGACCTACTTCACAGAGCAAACCTGGAATCAATTAATGTCTAGCCTGCATTTAGGAGAGGCAAAACACTATATAAACATTATGTATCATTTAGCTTCTGAGGAAAAGCCATCGCCTGACAAAAGGGGCCTCTCCTTTTTATTTTATGAAGTCCGGTTTATGCTGGTGCAGCCCTCCTGGCTTCTTTGGCCTGGCCTTAATTTACACCAGCCCAAAGTGGAGGAGATACCAACTCACAAAGCACATTAATAAGTGGGGTCTCTTCGCTGAGAACCCCCATTTCGTATTTGGAGACTCTCTGAGTCTCCCCAAAACCAAGGGGAGGTATCACACTGCATGTGGGGCACCAGAAAGTGCATCAGCAGTTCTTGGTCCAGCTCAGCCCATTCGAAGGTGCACAGGGGTGCAGGGAAAAGGAAGTTTCTAGGGATGTAAGGTGAAACTGAAGGTGGGAAATGCACAGAAGTGTCCAAGGACATCCCTGGGTGCTGTTACTGCAGCCTATCTGCTCCCAGTCCCTGCACTCAAGCTTTTTGCATCCAAAATGCTGCCCATGGGACATACCTCACTGCAGCCCTCTGGCTCATATGCACATCTACAGCACCAAAACAAGAGGCAGAGAGGCTTCTCCCAAAGCAGCAATGTTTCTGGCCATCAGGCAAGGCCTCGATATCTCAAGGAATAGGAAAAACTTGAGAGTGCTTTGCCATTCCCAGCTGGAAATTAGAAACCCATCGGCAGGGTTAGAGGATTTTACCACTTTTTGTTTGCTACCTGTGATTGCCGGCCTCTGCCTTCATCCTGAACTACTCACCAATGTCACTGTTGCACTTTCCTGCCAGTAGAATTTTATTTTCAGTTAAAAAATATCCCCAGACCATTTACGACCGGTGTCCTTTCACGCCGGCTGCTGTCCTGCGGTCTCTGGCCCTTGCACACCATCATTTCAGCCTGTCTGAGCCCTTCCTATAAACACAGGCAGGCTTAGGATTGGTTTTCATGCTACAAAGAAGTTCTATCTCATCATTAAAATAATGAAAACCAGGATTACCGACCAACCACATCCCAAGCTGGGGTTGCCTGGCAGGGTGCTGCTGGAGGCGCAGTGAGACCCAGCCCTGTGTTTTTGGGGACCCTCTGCACCCACCGCCACAGGGAAGGTGATGCCAGCAGTCCTGGCTGATGGGCACGGTGACCCTTCTCACTCACCCGACCACAAATGCAGCAGGAGTTACCCCAGTTCAGTGACACTTACTGTGGTGTGGCCCAAATGCAGCCAGTGACGCTGATACCTCAAGTCATCCCTGTTGTGGAGGGATTTGTTAGTTCAGAGAAGATCCTTTAACCTTGGCATTATTAGCTTTGAAGCCAGCAGAAACCATTTCTAGGGTCAGCGTTTGTTTCCCCCGGTTTGGCTCCATCCTTGAAGTGAGCCCAGGAGCTAACCTGCACTTTGGATAAAATCCCAAGCCATGCTTTCCATGTCACTCCGGGGATGACACATGGCCATGCATGGACACACAGCCTGGGGGGGGAGAAATAATAAAAGAAAACAAGAGAGACAGAAGAAAAATAATGAATTAGCAAGAAAAATTCACCTAGAAATTGAGCAGGCAGAGATATGCAGGCAGTAATTCTGGAGGGGTGAATGGAGCAAGCATCCCTGGGGGAAGGTTGGGTACCCCATGTCCCACCAACTGGGCAGCATCACACCTGGCTGTCAGAGAAAAAGCAGGTTTTGATCCCATTTCTCTGCCAAAAAGGGGCACATAGTGCATTACGGCACCACATGTGTTTCCATCATGTTGGGGAAGCTTTAGGAAGTATCCCTCATAAAACACGAAATTATTACAAACGAGAACATGAAAACCAAATTGAGCCAGAGCTCGTGTCGCTGGTTTCTCCTTAGCCCTTTTACGAGGAGCTCCCGTTAGCGGCTCTCAGCCGGCTCAGGCGAGGGCTTTGGGGCACAACCCCCCTGCCAACGGCAACCCAGGGCTGGTATCAGAAAGGATTTTAAAGATCCAGGAAGATGAGTTCTGTGGGGTTGGTGAGAGGCAGGGAGGACCACAGCAGTGGCAGAGAGAGCTCTGCAAAACCAACCCACCCCTCTCCATAGGGAGGTGTCAATAATTTTCCTTAGATACTTCTCGTGCCTGGCTCCAGTTTATTTTACTGCTGGAAGC
Source organism: Jacana jacana (assembly GCA_013400555.1). Classification (NCBI taxonomy): domain Eukaryota; kingdom Metazoa; phylum Chordata; class Aves; order Charadriiformes; family Jacanidae; genus Jacana; species Jacana jacana. Next base: position 240,031 of record VZTM01003598.1, on the reverse strand, counting down.
CATAGCGTGGAAATGAAGAGGGTATTTTTTTGGATGTTCTTCTGGTAATGCTGAACTCCCGCTGATTGTGCAGAATTGCAAGGAACAGTCACATAAAAGCTTCCGAGACTGAGGAAAACTCACCATCTGGTGTTATGCCATCAAAAGCAATACTTGTGGCAGCCTCGTGTCCAGATCACTGGAGGCTCGAGCCTGCCCACTCACTGCAGGAGCCCAGGAGCATCCCTGAGCCCTCATTGACCCTGCCATGAGGCACCCACCCTTCTCCCCATGTCACCCAGCCCGGAGAGACCCAAACTCCTAAACCCATCGCTCTCCAGGCACTTTCCTCCCTTTTGTCATCCCCATCGCTTATCCCCTGGTTCCTGTCATAGCGTGGGGACCGTGTCCTGGGTGAAGTGGAACCGAGCAGCCAGCCCCGCTCTGATAATCCCTGGGTAACCAGGAGAGGGTCAGGGTGGCTCGTTCCTCGTCATCTCATGCAGATAAACCATCAAGGCCACCGTGCCCAGGGCTTTGGGGTTCTACCTCGGCACCGGTACAGCCCGTGCCATGGAGAACAGCTGCTGCTCCACCGGTCTCCTCTTTCCTTCTCCAATTACCCAAAGCTTGCTGGGTGTGTTTGTGTTAAAAAAACCCCACCAGACGAACCCAAGCAGGTTATTCCAAGATACTAATAAGCGTCAGAGCACAGAAACGAGCTGCTTCCTTTAGAGATGGTCACGATGCGCCGCCTTAGCGCGGGTGGGTTTGCTCTGACTCAGAGCTACGCCGAGGCTGCTTGATCTTAGAAAGCGGGAGCTGGCAGGGAGAGCAGACAGGAGGCCAGGGCTCCAGTCCCAGCCTTGCCACAAGATTTCCAGGAAAAGGACACAGGCTCTGATCCTTTCCCAGCCCCTGGTTCCTCCAACTCCAAGCGGCGATGTGCCTCCCTCCATCAGCGGCTGCTGCAGCCCCGGGGCCAGCACCGGCAGTGGCACTTCCAGCTGACCAGCAAGCAGAAAGAAGAGCAGATATTTTCTGAATTATTTGTAATTGTAAATGTTTTTGGCTTGGTTTAATGAAGGTTTGAATAGGAGGCTGTAGGCAGAGCTCTGACAGCCACCAAGGATCACATTCCCCCTAAAGAGCTTTGAACTTTTCCTCTCCCCAGGGGCTGAAAAAGATTTTTTTCTTTGGTGACTTCCACAATGTCCCTCAATATGCCACTGTGTTTGAAATAGTGATGTTGCAACCTGCAGTGAGAGCACGGTAAAAAGAGCCCCAAACACCAGGCAAGAGGGGAAATGCCACCTCTAAGGCATATAGAGAACTGCACCCCTGGAAGCAGCCTCCGTTCACCCCACAGGTACAAAGGTCCCAAGCATTTTGCATGACGTCGAGCCCCTTGGCTCTACACACTTTCTTTAACATCCTTGTAAACTTTTTTCTCCCAGAAGATTAGAAGAGAATGGCAGAAGAGCAACCCAGGACTGGCTCTGCAACCTGTGCCAAGCATTAGGTGCAGGTTTCTCACACCAAATGCACAACAAAACCTTTTCAGAAGCTCTAGTCCTGACCAGGGCATCTGAAATAAGCAGAGACTCCTGACAGTAACAGCATTCACCTGGGGAATGGGGCAAAAGCCAATTTTTGATATCCAGGGAATTTTTTTCTGGATTCCAGGCCAGACCATGGGGTTTTTAAACAAGAGGTACCAAGCTGTGATCATAGGCTTGTGTCACATTAAGGTTAACCCAAGACATGTAAAACTTGGCAGTCTCCGTCTGGGGGATTTGTGGGAGGTTTTGCTGGTTACAGGGTTTAGACTCGTCGCCCGGGGTTAGTCATTCCCCACACAAGATCCAGAGAAGTCCATGGATGAGGCAAAGCACAGCTCAGCCTGGACTACCAATGGCAGACCTGGAGCATGGACCCTCTCTCAGGGTCTTGCACCCAGGGGGCACCCAGGGCTCTGTCAGCTCCAGGATATGCCAGGGCTGGGATGCAATGAAGAACAGTGAAGAATGGGGAATTTTCAAGTAGGATCTTGTGTATATTTGTGGTGGCCACCGATCCCACACTGACACTGTACAGAGCTGGGAAATGGCCCTCCTGATGGGGAAGAAACCAGCCCCATTTCTATGCTGAGTCTACCTTCCTAGACTCCCAACACTGCTTGTGATGAGACCAATAGCACGTTCCCTGCAGAGAACAGCCCCAAAATGTCCATTCCCTCCAAGAAAATAATTTAGTACATCAAAAAGGCACCTATTTTGTAACTTGGAGTCTCTTTTATTGTCACCAGCTCCACCATTACTGACTTGTTCAGTGTGTCACCCTGGAGGTCCAGGAATGGCAAATAAAGATCAATAAATGGGCTGATGAAATAAAACCCCTCCATAATGATACCAGAGTGGCTCAAAGTCTTTTTGACATCCAATAGCTCACCAAAATCTTCACCTTGAGTGATTGTGTGCTGTTAGCAACAAGGAGGTGACAGTTGGGACTGTCACCCTGCAGTCCCCTTTCCCATAGGCTGGAAGTGAGTCTGCCTGGGACCCTCTACCCCAATGCACTTTTGGAGAGGCCAGATGTGCCAGGCAGTGCAGGGGTTGAAGGGATGAGGATGCAGGTCTTGAGGGAGGCAGCCTGGGGGCTCCCCAGTGCCCACCCAGGCAGGCAGGTCCTGCAGCTCTGCTGGGACCCCCATTTCTGCCCATGGGGTGGGACCCAAACCACTGACCCAAACTGGCCACTCAGTCTAGCACTCGAACCAGTGATTTGTCTGGCCCAAAGGCAAGAACACTCTCAACCGAGCCATCCTGAACTGATTATTTTTAAATTACACTTTCTAAAAGCAAGAATGAGCAGAAGAGTTGGGGGAAAAGGGGAGTCACGTTCCTCTAATCATTTACATTTCAGTGACAGCTTTACTGCATTTATTTCAAGTCAGCTTTGCAAAAGCCCTTTATCAAGGGGTGCACAGCTCTCCTACAGAGGCTGCAGCATGAGTTTCAAGCCCGTGGTAGCATTTTGGATACGGCACATCGATGGGCTGCGAGAGCACAGGGAGGAGCACGACCTCCCTCGAGCGCTCACCGAAAGCGCGTCCAAGACGCTCCTGGACAGGGCTCTTGGCTTGACGTGGCCTCAAAGGATTTCTTTTTAAACTTGTCTTTGAAGTTAAACAAACTCAGACAAAACACATCAAGACCGATTAAGATTTTTTTTCCTCCACCTTCATAATCCCTGAGCTGAGATGTGCCATCGTAACACTTCCAGCCGTGCATGCCTTGAGCCTACCAAAAAGGCACACGGGGTCTGCAGCCTGGATTATTATAAAAATGGGGGAGGACAGAAAATGAAACTTTTTCCTCCATGGAAAGCCCTGTTAAACAGCATTTGACACATGCAGACAGTGCTGTCCACCCACGGCTGAGCAAAGCCTACCTGCTCACGGTCTTCCCCTGCTTTTTCAGGATCTTCTGCTTCTTGGCCCAAAAGCAGCTGCTCTGCAGTCTCCTTTGTGCTTTGGAGTCAAGCCCTGCCAACACCAAACCACAGGGATGTGAGTGAGACCCCGAGCACTGTTCACACCTGGCGGGGCTTGTCAAGAGATTGGTCAAGGAGACTTGGGCTTCAAAAAACCTCTGGTGCAGCCCCATGCAACAGCGAGAGGTGTTAAGCGGGACCACCTCAGGGCTGGCAACTGATAGCTGCTGGGGAGCAAATGCGTCTCACGTGGGATTTGCCATATTCCCCCAGCACACCCAGCTGGGAAGTCATTGCAGAAGGGCCTGAGGCAGCTACAAGACCATGAGAGCAGCCCTTGGTTAAACGTAGCCAGAAGCAGGTGGTGGCTGAGAGGACCTGGGTGCAAAGTGTGCGCCCAGGGGACCTGGGGGCTGGTGGTGCGGGAGGAGTCATGGAAAAATAATCAAAGCAGAGGTGTAAAGATGACCCAAAAAGGGGATGGTGGGGAAAGATCCACTCACTCTCTTCAGCAACCGGGGACTTGTGTATCTAGGATGTTTCCAGCTGGACCAGAAGCCAACTTCTACAAGCAGCCAAGCACCATCTTTCCAACCAGAGCCCATTAGCTGGCAGCACACCCAGCCACCCACCCACATGTGCACAGAACTCTCATCACCCAGGGTTTGGTTATCTCAAGTGCCATCAGAGGAGAAGCGAGATGAACACAGCTGTGAACACGTGGCTGCTCATAAACCCATAATGATCCATCTCACACTGTGAGTCCGTCCAGCCATCAACCTGCAAATGTATTTAAGCAGACCAGAGAGTCAGTTCCAAACCACAGCATAACTCACAAGCCATATGAAATCTTCCTCTTTTTTCTCCTTCTTTTCTAAAACTGAACAGTTTCTCTCTTCCTCAGAGCCCCAGGTTTAAATCAGCCAGTACAGAACTCTTTGCTGTCAGCTTCAGAGATTTCCCCCTCCTGAATTTGCAACACTGGGTCTGTCTATCAAAGCATGTTTTCCCCAGGGATCTGGAAGACAAGTTCACTGTCGAGCAGTTCATGCTCTTCTTAACGCAGTCTCCGGTTAATTCAAGGGCTTCTTCAGCAGTGCTCCAAAATCTGCAGTTTGTCATTTGGCTGAGATGGACTGGAAAATGCTGCTGTACTTACAGTTATTAAACTGAAGAGCATAAAGAGCTGCCCCAGTTTTCAGTGTCTCTGGTTTTGGGGTCTCAGCATCATCCACGTCTCAAAATGTCAAGCAGAAACATCAGCAGGACCAGCAGGATGAGGGCATACATCACTGTCTGCATCGTCTGGCCAAGAATCTCTGTGAAAACCTGCCAAAGGAAGAACAAATGCACGTTCTGTAGGTGAGAGAGCTGCTCAGAGGGGATGAAGGCTGCGAAGTAGGGCTAGGGACATGGAAGGTGACAGCCTCCCTGGACCACCTCTGGATGAGCTCCCTTGCATCTATCCACAGGGCTGTACTGGGAATTTAGGAGAGGGAAGGGACAACCGCCACAATGCAAGGGAACATATGACAAAATCCAGAGGCTGTGGCTGTGCATCAGCCCCTCGGACTGGGGAACGGCCCTTGTAAGGCTCAGTGGTGAGTAAGGGCTGCACAGTGGCAAGACTAGGGGGTTGCTTGGTCCCAGAAGCATCACACCACGGATGCAGGGGCATCTCACTGCCTTTTGAAATATGGACAGGTTACTAACAGAGTAACAGATTCCTGTTGATAAAGGACAGAGCTCTTCCCCAGCTTCTGCACTATTTAATTAGCTGCATAAAAACGAGCAGTCTTATAAACCCTCCTGCCTTGGGGTCTGAGCACCAACTGGAGGGAGAATGATATCTCTGCTGCCGTCAGTGTCCAGCTGCTCCTCCCTGGCCATGCAGAATGGGCCAGGATGGGAGACAGGAGTCCATAGTTGTCCTTAACCCTCCATGGCTGCTCAGCTTGGGAAAGCCCCGGGCAAAGCCCAGGCTCACCGTGAAGGGGCATGATGCCGCTTCTGAGACTATCTCACTTCTTATAACCACCCACATACGACATCAAACATATACAAAATACACTTCTGGGAGCAGATAGGAGTGTTGGTTTGGTGATCCGAGCTTATTGCTGGTAGTGACTTTCAGGCAAATGCAAAAGTTTCCGTGAACTCCAGATCACAAACAACGCCACTCACCCATGGTACATTCCCCCGGCTGGCCTGGCCCCTGGGAACATTGTGCCTACTCGTGCCAGGGGGAATCCCACACAGTGCACCCTGTCAAGGACTGTCCATCCATCACCTCTGACTGTCAACAACATCTCAAATTAAAGCTCTAAAATGCGTCCGGCTGAGCCGCTTGGATCGTACCTCCTGGAGGGGAAGCTAGAGCAAGTGGCTCTTCTTGGTCTCCTCCAGCTGCCAACAACCCAAGCTTGTTCTGATGGGTTAAAGACTCCCACGGTGTTTTCCTGAAGAATTCCTGGCTTTTGCAAGTCTTACCTTGCTCCAGAAAATCTCCTCGCAGCAGGGAAGGGCAGCATTCAACGCAGAGAAAACACACGCAACGGCGTTGTCTGCAGAACCATCTCAGAAAGCCCAAACTAGACCAGCCCCCAAACCCACCCAGTTTGGTACAAGCTCCCGGTGGAACCGGTGGTGGGTTTTCCCACCTCCCTGCACACGTAGATCTCTCCAGAAAGCGCAAGCCAGAACTAGGAGGGGAACAAAAGCCATTCAACCCCCCCAAATCAGGTGACATTTTTGCCAAGTTATGTCATGGCATCGGGCAGGTTTGGGCTGTGGCACGTGGTCATAAAGAAAACCAGCCACCCAGAGCTGGGGGGCACTGGAGGGCTGTAAAATGCTCCTGGCAACTGCAGGCAGGCGAGCGCCTCCCGTGCAGGACCATTTTCGATTGCCAAGGCTTCTCCGACTGCTTCAGGAACCGCTGCAGAGTCCTACCAGCTTTTATTAAGAAAGGCCTTTGTGGTTCACAGTCTGCACAGGTAGTAAACTACATTGGAATTAATCCCAAATATATTTTTAAAAAAGCAGAAAAGTTGACTTTTTTTTTTTTTAATATATATAATTTTTTTTCTCTTTACAGAACAACCTGGCATTTTTAAAGTTTATTTTGAAGGTAAAATAGGGATGAATGGGGGCCTAGACTAAAACATGGATTGCAGCTAACAGAACGTCTCTGTGTGGAATACAACAAGGAAATTATTTCCTCAAGGTGGAAATTTATTGCTCCAAGGTGGAAGGCAGAGTGTTTTAAAGAGGTTTTTAATTAATAAAGGGAACCGTGCCAAGAATGCGTTGCATGTTTGAGCTCTCTGCGTTAAATACTGCTAACCTGTTGAGGGCTAATTTAGGCTCCAATTAATAAATTACAATACACGCAGAGGCATAGATAGCCTCCCCACACCTTCAGCAAAATGCATTTAGATGGCCCCATCACATTTTAAAACAAGTTTTAAGCAAGTAGGTGTCATCTCTTGGGATGCCAGGCGGCTCGGGGCACGCGTTCCTTCAGGTCAGGACAGAAAGGCAAGGACCAAAGGCCCCTGGAGCTGGGAAGCAGCAGCGTGGCAGGGCTTTGCAGGGTATTTATAGCATCCCTGGAACGGGAAGGGACTGTGAGAGCCTAAGGGATTTTCCTCTTCAGTATTCTTTTTCCCCCCAGTAATGCCATTCTAGGCATTCTCACCCAAAGCCAGGATGCAATCTCCCAGTGGCCCCCAGTCCCTTAGGTGTTAAGTCCCACCGACTTCCATCAAACCCCAGTGTTGTATGGCCTGGATTTTCAAAGGTGTTTAGGCTCTTAAACGTGCAGATTTGTGCCGAGTGGGATTTTTTTTACGCAGCCCCTCAACATTTTAAGCGCCTCAGGGGGCAACGGTGCCAAATCTTATCCTACAGGTTTTCTTCCTTGTGGTCCCCAGATGAGGCATCACCTGGCAGTGAGTTCCACCAGTGCACAGTGCGAGGCTCACACCAACAAACACACACTTACCCCGATTTAAATCTCACCCCGTTTTGCCATGCATCAGTTTGCTCTCCCGCAACCAGCCAGACCAAACTGGAGCATCCGATCCACCATGCCCAAACCATTCCTTATTTCATGGGCTTCTCCATGTTGTCCCTTCTCCCAGCGACACAGAATAATTAACATATAAAAGCCTGGTGATAAGTGAAGTTTACGATCCCAACCAGAGGAACGAAGGCTCAGAAGTGAACATTATAAGAGCCCTGTGCCCATAAACATCCCACTTCTGGTGGGCTACCCAGCCAATTAATTACACGCAGAAACGCTGGCTGAGCATTCATTGCCCACATAAGCTCCTTGCTGAAAAACAAACCTCCAGAGTCGTCAGGAGAAAGCCAAGTAGGAGATGGTGTGCTGGAGAGAAAAATACACACAGACCAAGAATGGGACGTGACCTATGTTTTATAGGCTTTGTGTTTGGTTTTGGTTTGGTTTTTTTTTTTTCTGAGTCTACTCTGCTGCTGTAAAACCAGAAAATCTCTTCTGTCCTTGGGGAAAGGAGAAACAGAGGAAAAAATGGTGGCCAAGCCACGGGCTTCATAAAAAATAAGGAACAATTGGGTTTTGCCTTTGCTCATGAACCACCACAAGCATCAACCCTTCTCAGACCAGGAGGCACCCAACATCTGGGTATGGCAAAGCCTCCCCCAGCTCCTGGGCTTGGGATCCACCCCCCTTAGCTAACAAGCTGTGCTTTACCCTCGTCCTGCTGCAGTGCTTGATGAGCTTGAGTATGTAGAGGGTCTGGAGACCTTTGGTTGTCCCCTCTGGGTGGGTGGGTGTGGTGGTGCCCACAGGCAAGATGTGTGGGAGGAAGGCAATAAGGAGGATGGTGGTGTCCAAGATGCTGTAGCTGCTCTTCTAGAAGGTGTTAGGCTCCTTGTCCAGCTTCAACAGCAGCTGTGTGGTGTAAATGGCAATGAAGAAGGCATCTGTGACATGGAGAGAGGAGCAAGCAAACCTTGCCAGATCCCAGAAGCTACATTGGCACTTCCCCCACTTTCATATCAATGTCTCCAACCATGTCCCTTTTTCCACAGGGTCCATTTCAGACACGAGCCAGGCTCACCCTACCATGGTTGTCATCACGGGCCACTGCCCAGCGTGGGAGGGTTCTGGGTCACATCCCAATTCACCACACACCCCATCAGCCCCTCAGAGCTGCTTGCTTCCCCACACAGAGCCTGGTCCTGCAACCAGAGCTCTCAGAAACCTCTGACGCTCATGACTGGGTTTCTTGACATTAGCCAGGCCTGGCTATATATTACTGGGATATATAATTAAGGCTCAGAGGTTTGCGTACAGTAGCTGGCTTGTGTAAGACAAGGAAATCAAGGAGTGTGACCAAGAGGGATTTTTCAATGTGAAAATTGAGTATTAAAAGGGTGCTTAAAACTAGCCGTGTTAAAACCGCGAGGGGAAAAAAGGCTGCCACGGAAAGGACCGAACAATTGCATTTTAAGAACAATAATTACCAAATCAGTGAAGGCATCTGAAACTGAAATTAATTTCAGCCAGACCTGGGCTGCTGTAGGCAATGGCATGGGGGAAGACAAGGGGGTGGCAACCACCCCGGGCCGCCACAGGGGCTGGGCCCCCATTCCCTCCATTCCTCCCCTCCTGGCCATGGCATGTGGGAAGTGCCACCATGCCTCACGTTTGAAAAGGTACCCCCAGTACAACCAGCAGTGGTCTCCACAGCCAGGGAGATGGCCCTGGTGGAGATAATGCAGATCACGAGCATCACAAATTTGCAGCTGCCCAGGAGGGCACAGAACTCAGTGTCCTTTCTCTTGTAAGAAACAATGGTGAAGGTGGAGGGAGTTCTTGCTGTCTCTTTTCATTGGTTGGAATGAAGGGGTTAGAACAAGACGATCTTTAAGATCCCTTCCAACCCAAACCATTCTATGATTCTCTGACTCACCCCAGCAACTGGATCTGGCTGCAGATCCTGCTCCTCTCCAAGTCCTCCCTTTGCTCAGGCTGAACTGGACCCCAACCAGCAGGTCTCACAGCATACGCATCACCTGGGGGTACCACAGGGTTTTGCTCCATGTGTTCTTGAGACAGCAGAAGGGAGCACGCCTTGCAATGGCCTCTAACAGACACTGGAAGGACCTAGTTAGAAAATTGGAGGTGGCTTGTCCGCTCTGGGAAGCTCTATGTGCTGCTTCCCTGATCACTCCATCAACTAGCCAGGTGCTCCTTAGCTTCCTCGAGTCACCATCTCTGGAGGTATTTAGATGAGTAGATGTGGTGCTGAGGAACATGAGTTAGTGATGGGTTTTGTCAGTGTTAGGTTGATGGTTGGACTTGATGATCTGAAAGATTCCTTCCAACCTCAGAAATTCTATGATTCTATGACCCTTGATGCAGGCAAGAACTTGCTGTTTGATGCCACCACCTTATGAAGTCACTTCCAGATAAAGAAACCACACAGGCAAGTGCCAGGGCTAAGTCTTGGATAAACAGCATTTCTGCATTAGCATTAAAACAAGCAGATGCTGATTATCCTTAATTAACTGGGTTTGCACTGCTGAGCAGTACAGGCATACACCTGCTCCTACCTGGAGGAGGAGATGAGCTGGGATGATGCTGGGTGGGTGCTGGACCCCATCCCTCTTGGGGGAACATCCCTTCTCTCTGCTGAGGTGGGAGTAGCAGGTGGTGAAATGCTGCCAACCCCACAGAGGAGCATTACACCATCCTGTCACCCTGGGACCAGTGTCTAACAGCAAAAAAACACTGAGCACCCCCACAACGAGGTGAGTAGTTGAGCTTTGGGAGGTTAAACCTCCTTCATGCACCCACTGCTGCTCTGGAAAGAGTGCAGGAGGCCAAGCACAGACCTCTGCTCTTTGTGGGGACACTTCCCAGGGCTCCAGCACCCCCACAGCCCACAGGGGTTGGCCTGGCTCTGACCAGAGGACTGCTGGCAGCCGCCCCTGGACTCTTCCCAAAGTTCGCTTGCAAACAAGTTGTCAGTTCCTCACCAAAGGGTCCAACTCTGCAACAGATCTCCAGCATGAGCAGCGCTAAGATAAACAGGGCCTTTGATGTCAGTGAGATAACTCCCATCCATGTTTGCTTTCTGCCCTGTTTCTTTGGGAGAAAGGCTATTAACACGTGCCAATTTATTTCAATTAGTCAGCATCTCTGCGCTGGCTGGGCTGGACGCTCCGCGAGCACTTGTTCCAGGACACACACGTGTTTGGCTAATCCCGAGGTGCAGCTTGGAGTTGGCCACAAATAATTTGTTTCTTGGAGCAAACTGCTGTGAAAAACCAAAAGGAGCTTGTGCAGAAGAACTCATTAGCTTCAGTTAATTGGCAACGCCTTCGTTAACCCGAGGCTGAGGAGGCCAGAGGAGGTGCACGCACCTATCAGAAGTTGTCGAAAGCTGGAGGTTTTTTTGAAATGGTGTTTTGCAGGATTAAAAAGCACTCGTGGAGGAGGGAAAGGCTGAGCAGGGATTGGGGCAAACCCAGAGATCGTGCTCATCACCAAAAACCAGGGATGCTCCAAGCATCCCTGACCCAGGGCCAAGCCATCTGGGGGACATAAACCAAGAGAAAACTCCAGTCCAACAGGATCCACCCTGGGGTTTCACTCTGCTGATCCCTCAGGGCTCCAGGTGGGGCCAAGGCACAGCCAGCAGCCACCAGCAGAGCAGCCCGGACATGTCCCAGAGGGTGCTGTGACTCCTCCAGCACCATCCTGGAGCTGGGGACGTGTCACAGACAAGGAAGCACCTGAAAAATAACTCTCAGTCTGTCTTTTCAGCCTCAAGAAGCAGCTGGGCGAGGACACGTCCTTGTTACCCTTCTAATGTCCAAACTGCCCCTGATGAGAGAGGTTCATTAACAGAAAAACCACATCTTCTTGAGCCACGCGACCACCACACCTTGTCCCCTTGGTCTGGGCAGCCGGGAAGAGGAGGAAGGGCAGGAGGAGTGCCAGCACGGTTGGATGGTGCCATAACTCACAAACCAGGACGGAGAAGTTTGTTTTCCAACCACCTTCCTGCAGATCTGCCTGTGGAACCCCATCCCCCAGAGCCCTGGATGCTGCCGTCGCCCCTTCCAATATGATTTTTGCGCTTTACTGGACCCGAGCTCCCCTTCTGGGGAAAGGAAAGGATTATTGGCTGGCCGTGTTTCAGAGAGGGCCCTGCGAAAGGTGTGATCTCCAGCCTGGCAGGACCTGAGCAGCGATCCCAACCACGCGGCACGCTGCCGGCATCTTTCCTGCTCTGCTCCCTCAGCCTCCAGCTCGTGCTCTTTAATTTCCTGTGGCCACGGAGCGCCATCGGAGGGTCTCCCAGGGACGGTGTTTCCCACATGCCAGGGACCAGGTTAGTGAGGGAATGATGGGACACATGCTGAGTTAAATCAATCTCGACGCAAGGAAGTTACCTGCAAGGAGAAGGCTGCTCCGTGATGGATTATCCAAATCCTTCAAGCCACAACGAGCCTTAAAGGAAAAATAATAATAATAAAATAAAATACTCCAGGGGAATATTTAACCTGGTGGCTGCAGACACGAGCGGTGAACAGGGAATCATGGCCAGCTTACTGGAGCAGCACCATCCCACATCAGGACATGACCCTGCACATGGAGAGCAGGCACCAGGCTGACCCCGAGGAGATGCCAGCACAGGGCACGAAGCTGTATTTTGGGCAGCTGCTGGATCCATAACGTCATGGAGCACCACAGCTCCAGAGATGCCATCACCTGGAAACCACCCAAGCCCTGTGCTCTGGCGACTTTTTCTTCAGAGTGGAGCTGGCGATCCTCTTCGCAGGAGAAGGCGCCTGAGGCTGAATTTCCTGGCCCCAGTCCAGCCCCTGTCATTAAACCCTTGCTGTTTAAATTTCCCGTGAAGTCCCAGCTCGGTCAGGGAGACGGTGCATCCCCTCCCCGTGCCCCTCAGCATCCCGCACTCACTGCACGTGTGGAGAAGAGCTGGGGAGATGCAGGAGCATGGATGGCCTGGGGCTGGCTGGGGGGAATTTAGGGAGCTAGGGGAAAGGAGGTGTCAGGGCTGCTCAGCATCGTGGGGCTCCCCAGCCTGGCTCTGCAGAGAGCAGCGAGCTGGGGATGCTGCTGAGATGGAGCAGGAGGTGGAGACCAATGGTTCACGGCAGACTGGGGATACAGTTTGGGAACCCTGCCCAAAAAAACCCCGAACAACCACCTAAAATAAAAGGTGTTTTTATAATGAGTGGAGACCAGAGACAAGCTGGGGTCGGTGCTGGGACCAGTGCTGGGACCAGTGCTGGTTAACATCTTTGTTGGTGACAGGGACAGTAGGACCGAGCGCGCCCTGAGCAAGTTCACCGATGACAACAAGCTGTGTGGGGCAGTCAACATGGAAGAGGGTGGAGATGCTGGAGGGATTATGTCCCTCTGCTCTGCTCTGAGAAGAGCCTCCCCTGCAGTTCTGCCTCCAGCTCTGGGGCCAACAAAATCAGAGGGACATGGACCTGTTGGAGCAGGGCCTGAGGAGGTCCATGGAGATGCTGGGAGGGCTGGAGCCCCTCTGCTGTGAGGACAGGCTGGGAGAGTTGGGGGTGGGTTCAGCCTGGAGAAGGCTCTAGGGAAACCTCAGAGCCCCTTCCAGTCCCTAAAGGGGCTCCAGGAAAGATGGGAACGGACTCTTGATTAGGGACTGGAGGGAAGGGTTTTAAAATGAAAGACGGGGAGATTTAGAGATTTGGAAGAACTTCTTTGGTGTGAGGGTGGTGAGAGCCCTCTTGGCTCTCACCTCATGGCCCAGGTTGTCCAGAGAAGCTGTGGCTCCTCCATCCCTGGAGGGGTTCAAGGCCAAGTTGGACAGGGCTTGGAGCAACCTGGTCCAGTGGGAGATGTCCCTGCCCAGGGCAGAGAGGTGGAACGAGATGATTCTGAAGGTCCCTTCCAAACTCTAACCTTTCATTGTATGAATGAAATCAAATCCCCGGTGCCCAGGAGAGTGACACCGCTTCCCAACCCACACAGGGCAGCAGCAGCTGAACAAAACCCAAGGCAAAGGCAAAGGCAGCACCTGGGAGCCCCAAGGGGACCTGTGGGGTGAGTGGGGTGATGTCAGACCTCTTCACAGCATCAGCAGAGCCAGGATTTCACGTGGGAGACTGCCCCTGAAACCAGCACCCCTGGAAAAGAAAGCAGAAGACTTTTATTCACTATTTTCATTTTATTAATACTGTTGCACAGCAACGCTCGCGAAAGGCACTCACAGGTCTGTGAGATGCCCCAGAATTTAACAGGCATTTAAACAAGCACTAACCTAGAAACTATGAGGCTTTCAAAGCTGTCCTCTGATTTTCTGAGTATTTTTGCCTCTTTGCCGGTGAGGGATCATCAAATCACCACACAGCACAGCTCTGGGCCATGGCTGGACCGTGCAGCTCTCCCAGCTACATTAGCTGGTGGGGATTTTTTCCCTCAGAGTATGTAAATAAATATCAATATTCTAAACCAAAGACCTCCCAGTAACTAAATATTATTTATCTTAAATCTATCTTAAAACTAAACAGCTTTGTCACATATGTATAATAATAAAGAAACAAATTACAAAGGAGGAATTTGATTTTATTGGTTTTATTCAGCACGCACGCATTATGTATCCATTTCTAACAACGGAGTTTTCCAGTTCATCGGAGACATTGTCAAAACTTCGGGCGAAGCTCGTTTCATTTCCTCACCAGTAACAGGAGCCTTTGCAGCCTGGTTGTTTGTTTTAGCCCTATTCATTCCTCACAACAAGCGACCGTTTTCAAGCCATATCGGGGAAATCCGCCGCTCGGCCGGGGCAGGGCCCTCGGAAGCAAAGAACGTTTGAGCACGTAGTCTGAACCGGGGCTTTGGTTTTAAGATATTCCCTGCCTATCCCAAGTTGGGTGACCGACAATAAACCCCAACACCTCTCACATCTCGCTTCCTGTGACCAATTAGCACATGGCGGTGCACTCCCTGGGGATTAGCAAAAAAACACCTTTCTTATTTTATCCGCACGAACCCTCGCGGGGCGGCCCGGGGCATTTTGCATCCCGAATATCTGAGGGACCACACACCTCGCCTCCAACCCCCCAGATAGATAGCTTTTTTGGGTGCTCCTGTAATCTTCATTTCTCGGTAGCCGCTGGCTGCGCCGCCGGTGCCATTCCAGCAACGCGCTCCGGCATTTCGGAGGTGTCAATCTCCCGGGAGCTCAGCACGGGGAGACGCTTACCCGGGCATGACCGTGCACGCTGGGGACACTCAGCAGCAGGACCACGGAGCCAGAGGCCCTTCTGTGAGCCTTAAGCAGGTTGAAAATAAAAGAGAGAAATCTCCCTGCTGGTGGTGGAAATCTGTCTCGGGGAAGGATCGTAGGATTAAAAAAAAAACCAAAGCCTTTTCGCAAACCGCGGAAGAAATTATTTTAAACCTCGCCAGTGGGATCCACAGCTCTTGGAACAATGTTTGTGATGAGTAATTGTAGATACAAAAAAAAAAAAAGTCATAAAAATAGGGTGAGCATAGCTTTGGCTGAGGCCAGCTTAGCAAGAATCCTGCTAATGCCGCCTCCTCCACAGCTGGCAGCTCCCGTCGGGGCTCCGGGCGCCTGGCCAGGCTCCCCCCTCCACCCAGCAGGTACAGGAAGAGCATTAAAAGACAAGTAATGGCTCCATAGAATCATAGAATGGTTAGAGTTGGAAAAGACCGTAAAGATCATCTAGTTCCAAGCCCGCTGCCATGGGCAGGGACACCTCCCACTAGAGCAGATTGCTCATCCTGCAAGGTCCCTGTGCACTGACCCGGCCCTAAGCACACGCTTCATTTAATGCTGTGAGTGCTGGGAGCTCACTGGGTTTTGGGTTGTTTTTTGATATTTGCTGAACCAGAGCTAAAGTATTCAGCAACTGCAGGATCTGGCCCTGCATCTCAGATGGGGAACGGTTCTCAAGCACGCAGAAGACTCTTGGTGGAAATAGGTGCTAGGTTGTGGGTGCCAAAAGGGCAGATGAGTTTAAGGAACCATTGGACAAGAACAGAATAAACACCAAAATGCAGAGCTGTAGCTGCTGGTTGAGCTCCAACTCCAAGGATACATCAGCAGCAGCCTGGGATGCTCTCACCAGCATCACTGGCCGAGATGGAGGTGCCAAGGAGGGGACTGACCTGGCCTGGATGCTCTCACACTGTTTGAAGTGTAGAAATCTACAGCAGGGAAGCAGCTGGGCATGGGGCAGGCTGCCATGGGCTTAGGGAACACGAACATATGTGGGTGGGCTCCTGCTTTCATAGAATGATAGAATGGCTTGGGTTGAAGGGACCTTTAAAGGCCACCAACCCCCTGCACTGAGCAGGGACACCTTCAACTAGATCATGTTGCTCAAAGCCCTGTCCAACCTGACCTTGAATGTTTCCAGGGATGGAGCTCTCATTCCAGCTTGTTTTAGTTCCTAGAAAGGGATTGTTCAAAACTGATTTCTTGGTGGTTTATCCTCACATGGAGCCAGCAATGGGGAAGGACAAGCACAGGCACCCAGAGGGGTCTCAGACTAAAAGGAAAAGCAAACCAAGCCAGTCTTTCTAAAAAATATCTTCTCTTGGGGGTTTTATGAACTCAGGGTTACTCAAGGACACCACTTAAATCCAAAATGTCGGGGGGCACTGTATTACACCGTCTTCCATCTTTGTTACACCGAGGCAGCAGCTTTGTCAATGAACTGGGCCAGCTTCACGTCTCTCTTGGTCAGTCCACCACAGTCGTGGGAAATCAGAGTTATCTGAACCTGTCGAAAAGGAGAAGAAAGGGGTTAGGAAGCCATTCTGATCTCTGGCTGAGCAGTGGTTCACGGGGAACGCTGCCCGTCTCCCCAGTGAACTGGTTTTACATGACGCTCCCAGCAAGAGGCGAGCGGGACAACCGCTGCTCGTGTGAACCAGGAGACGCTGGAGGCGAGGAGGCTTTAACAGAGCCCGGAGTCTCACTGAAGCGAGCCCCTCGGCAGAATGAAACAGGCTTTGCATTCTTGGGTTTCATCCAAGAAGAGGTGTCTGATTAAATAACTCCTTCTCCACATTTAAATCCCACGGATCGGTTTCATGGCGCACCCGGGCCTGTGACCTAGGGGCAAACAAGCGGAGTCAGGGGCTGGGGTGTTTTGTTAAAAACCAGCCCCCTGAAGGTGAAAAAAATGGTTGAGCTTGTTGCAGATTAATTTCAAAAAGAAAAACAAACGGACTGGTGCATTTTGCTATGACGCAGCTGCCTGCACGGGTTTGTTTAGACTAAGCCAGATGACAAGTTGGGCGTTACTTTGTCTCGCCTCTGACTGAGATTTTCGGGAAGAGAGAAGGGGGAGAAGAAAAAAGGATAAATTCTAAACATTCTGGAAAGCCAGAAACGTCGTGAAGCGTAGGTGATTGGGACTTTGTCCACTGAACGCTTAGTGTCCCCTTAAACAGGGTGACCCAAAGGGCTTGGTGAGGAGGAACCTGTGCTGGGGGGAGAAGTGGGGATGTCCTGCTCTGGGACACAGGCTCTTCCTCCACATGTCATTTTAGTATATTTTTAGCGGGTTTGGCATATATTCATCAAATGCTAAACCAAACAACTCAATATAATGCAATGACAAGCATTGGAAAAAGGCATAGCAATAGTTTCCCCCCTGACACAGCACCTTTCATTCGAGGGTTGCAGTGTACCTTGTAACCCTTGTAAATATGAGACCACCACCAGTTAGGTCATATTATAAACAAATTTTATAAGCTGCTATGTTGAGACATGGGGGCCTACAATTTTTTTTTTTTTAAAATCAAACCTAAATTGAGACTGCCAGCCTCCCATATAGGTACCCACACATCGAGGGTCTGCTACCCCACACTGTCAGGCTCTCAGCGTGTTCCAGAGCAAGGAGTGAGAGTTGGTGAGTAGTTTCAAAACAGTTCGTTATTCAGGTTGGCCAAATAGGAGTCTAAAGGCTTCTATTTTATTTTTAGATCTCAGCCAGAGAGGTGAAGCCACTGGACCAAACCACACAGTTCACAGCAAATGGTTGCAAAGAGCTTGATTCCACATCCCCACTACAAATATCTCGACATATTTTTAAAAATCTCAAAGTTCTTCATAAAGACATAACCTCTTTCCATTCCCCTCCTTGTATACAGGCTGCAAAAAACAGGCAGGGAGAACGGGCCAGTGGTTTGGTCTCCTGAACTTGCCGTGCCTGCAACCAGGGCTGGTGAACACATTACCTTGCTGTAGACGTTGAACCATTCCGGGTGGTGATTCATCTTCTCTGCTTGCAGAGCAACACGCGTCATAAACCCGAAAGCCTAAGGAGAGAAAAAGCAAAGGGGAAAAATACTCTTTCCACCTGCCAGGGCTGGCAGTGAGTCTGCAAGATTCACTCCAAAAACCTCAACAAAGACTCCTGCAGCTCGGGTTTGGGGGTGTTAAAGGAGTGTTTCACCTTGTGCCACCACCGCAGAGAATCATAGAATGATTTGGGTTGGAAGGGACCTTAACGACCATCCAGTTCCAACCCCCCTGCCTGGAGCAGGGACAGCTCCCACTGGACCAGGTTGCTCCAAGCCCCATCCAGCCTGGCCTTGAACCCCTCCAGGGATGGGGCAGCCACAGCTTCTCGGGGCAACCTGGGCCAGGCTCTCACCACCCTCACACCAAAGAAACGCTTCCTGAGATTTCATCTAAATCTCCCCTCTTTCAGTGTCAAACCCTCCCCCTCATCTATGGCTCCCCTACCTGATCCCCTACCCTCCCCTGCTTTCCTGGAGCCCCTTTAGGGAATGGAAGGGACTCTAAAGTCTCCCCAGAGTCTTTCCCTTCTCCAGGACGAACTCCCCAACTCTCTCAGCCTGTCCTCACAGCAGAGGATCTCCAGCCCTCCCAGCACCTCTGCATCTCCCGAGACTGCTGCAATCATGCCCTTCAGACCCCAGCACACCGTTCTGGCTCAAAGCTATTACTCCAGGATTCAAAGCCATTGTACGAGAGCAAGGATTTTTACCTTTGGCGTCCATCAGCCACTTTCAAGGTCCACCCCAACACCCCCCAGTGCATCTCAGAAACGTGCCATTTGTAATTCAGCATCATGCTAGAGTACTCCTGTGCTAGACAGATACCAGTCCCAGAAACACATCCTTCCACATAACTGTTTTGCTACTGATTTTCCTTGGGGGGAGGAGGAGAAAGGGCAGCAGGTGGGTTTGTCCCTCTTTGTCCCTCCGCTTTATGAGNAAGGGCAGCAGGTGGGTTTGTCCCTCCGCTCTATGAAAAAATATTTTCCCTCGAAATGACTTAAAATTTCATTGTAGAGAGGTTGGTGCTGGTCTCTTCTCATGGGCAATGAGCAATAGAACAAGAGGGAATGGCTGCAAGCTAGAGCAGGGTAGGGTTAGGCTGAACATTAGGAAAAAGTTTTTCACAGAAAGAGTGGTCAGTCAGTGGAATGGGCTGCCCAGGGAGGTGGTGGAGTCCCCATCCCTGACTGTGTTTCAGAGTAGATTGGATGTGGTGTTGAGAGATGTGGTGTAGGGGAGAACTTGTAGAGTAGGGCTGATGGTTGGACTTGATGATCCCAAGGGTCTCTCCCAACCTAAATGATTCTATGATTTTATGATTCTATGAAAATAGGCTTCCTGATCCTCTGCCCCTCTCTTCAGCACAGCACGCTCCCCCAGGACACAGGTTTTATCACAGGCTCAGGATGAAAATAACAGCAGGACCTTGCCAAAATACCTTGGGAGCAAATCGCTGCGTTATAGAGAAAATGAGAATGTCCATGTAAATCAAGAACACAATTACACAGCGGGGCCCAAAGGGCTTTGGTGCGTGAGCAGGGATGCCTCTAAGCCAGCGGGCTTTGTTTGTACCCAGCTCCATCCGTCGGGGCTCAGGGCCTGAATCAAAATGCAAAGCAAAAGTAACATCCACGTTATAGTCTGGTTCATATTATAATACAAGCAGCTCAACAAAACCCTACCTGATTTAGGTAGTTTTTTAGTGCTAATTTATGGAAGAGAATGTATCTAGCCCGCATTCCACCCAGCGATGGCCGTTTCAAACAAACATGTGGTCAATGAATAACATATAATGGTTGATAATAGTTTCAAGTCTTTTTTCCTCTCACAAATTACAAAAACCTTTCAGCAAAAAAAGAGGCAATGGGTGCCTGGATGAAGTATGACTTTGTTAGTCGCTTTGCCAGTCAAATGAATGCAAACGTTATAATCAGAGAAAATCATTCCAATGAGGTTTGTCATTTGGAAATCACCAAACTGTCAGCAATTAAAAAGCTTTTTTCTTTGACCCAAGAGCATTCCAAAATTCAGGAAAGTCTAACTTCCCTTGAAGCTCTCGCTCGGTTTAGTTTTACTTCGAGCGAACAATTACTTTTAAAAATTTGCAAATGTTTCAGCAGGAGGCTTTGAAAGAGAAGGCTGCCAGTTGTGCAGTAGATGTGAGCAATGATTCAGAAAACTTCTGCATGAATAGATCTGAAAGATGTTAATTTAAAAGCTCTTAGAGCACCCATGGGCTTAATAGGAATGGTATTTCCAACACAGAAATGCCCCCAAAAACTTAAACCAGCAATGCATCTCTAACTGCATCATTCAACCAAACAGCAAGGGAAAAAACACATTAAATTTATGAAAGCGCTACCAGATTCATGTATGCTCCACCAGTGTCTGTCTGTCTGTCCACCCCAGGAACTCACCCACCTACGTATGGACGCGGGTCACACCACACAAACACAATTAATCAATCGCGTGACAATAATCCTCATTCCGGCAGAAGGTGGAGTGAACCACGCAAGCAAACGAGTCTACTGTATTCATCTGCTCTGCAGACCTTCCCTCATGCTTTGTGACAACACATCCTCCCACTCGGTGGACCACCAAACCCTCCTCGATCAGTGGCTATCAGATTGGCTATTAATTAACTTTGTCCCTGCCCATAGCAGGGGAGTTGGAATGGGGTGATCTTTAAGGTGCTTTCTAGCTCAAACCATTTTATGATTCTATAAATCCTCCCCACTCAGTGGGCCACCAGATCTCCTCTGCTTGGTGGACCATCATGCCAACCCACTGCCTCTTCCCACTGCAACAGTAAGAAGTCTCCAGTTGGATAAAATAGTCACTGGTCTTAATGATGTTCATCTTGTCAAAGAGCGCTCAACTTGGGGCTATCCAGCTCATGGAAAGGAGCCAATTTTGGAGCCGAGGAACCCCCCCAGACAGGTCCTGTCATGGCAAAGGACACAGCACACGCCGCCAGCTCTGCTCAGAGATGTTCTCCTTCAATTGCACGTTACCCAAAGCAACTCATTCTTGCATTTTAGTTTATTTTAATTCTCGACAAAAACTATCTCCCGCTAGGAAAAGGCTCTGCAGTCAGTTCTACCCAGCAATTTCACCAGCACAATCTCTATTAGGGTCCTAAATGCTTCCTTTGCTAATTAAATGAATTGGAATGCTATTGTTTATGAATCACCTTTATATTTGTAGAGCCGTAACCTTTCTTTGGGAAAATACAATTGGCTCTGGAAGGAAAAGATATTTAGGTTTGATTAGATATGAAAACACTATTACATAAAATCAGTTTAGACATTTCTTCACGTCTTGAAACTCGATCGGTAATTTGGTCTAATTGGTGATCAAGGAAACTATCTTGTGATCAATTAAAGTAATTACCACATTCCGGCAACACAACCAACCTTAATTTGAGCGGGAGTCTGCACTTCTTCAACTTTAATTAAAAATAATGAAAATTATTAAGCAGTCTGCAGTGCAAGATCATTGTCAAGACCGCATCGGTGGGCAGAGTTTATCAGACCATCACACATTCCTTGATGAAAGAGGGACAAGGACTTCCCTCGAGTCAGCAAGACCCAACGCAATCCTGATTTCAGCTATATTAATAACAGAGTTCTGCAGCCCCTTGGACACCAGTGAGAACTTGCTCAGATTTTCCCCTTGAAAAAATAAAGAGAGAGAAGAAAGAATGGACTTGAGCATTTTGTAGAAGCCATTACAAAGTCTTAAAAAACACTTTGATATATTAAATATTATGAAGTAGTCTGATACTTCAGTTACAGAGGGGCATTTCCAACCTAATCCTTTTAGGACATTTGGGCTAAAGTAACATCCAGACATACAGGTTACTCTAAATAAATTCCTCACATCACCACCCCAGTGATGGCAGACTCCAAAATCCCTGTAATGAGCCATGAACAGCACTAGAACAAGTAATGAGTGAAGCAATTCTGCGCAGACAAGGAGATGCCTTCGGTGTGCCATGATGTCTCTTCCCTTCATGTCTTTTAAGATCATGAAAGAAGGATCCAAAAACTAATGGTGTTTCAGTCATAACAGCACTTTTTAAATGGTTTTTTAAATACTACCAGCCACAGCTTGTCTCCATCAGATAAAAATCGGGGTTACTCGGAGTAGAAGAACAAGTTCACGTAATAAAGTAAAATGCAGTGTTTTGGGACTGGCCAGATTGCTTTTGGAAGTGACAAAATACACTACCACGAAATAAGACTTAATGTGATTTTTGTGGCCTGAGAATGGGAAAAGCAGGGCCAGACACTTTGCTGTCAAGAAGTGGGAGGAAAGATGAAATTCCATCCTCCCCTCTGCACCGCACAACGCCTCCCAGCGCCGGCAGAACCGCGGCGTCCCGGAGCTAATCGGCTATTATTCTTCCTTTCACACTTCTTAAGCGAGGAATCAATTCATCTTAATACTTTTTAAACACGCTGCCTTCGCACAATGCTTGCCAACATTATCTTGATGAGTTATACATCAAAGGAGCACAGGTCGCTGTGTCGTGCTAATACATCACCCGCCCGCGAGTCCCCGGTGATGGATTATCCCCAGAGCATCCCCAGAACAAAGTGGCTGAAGGAATCGACTCAAAAGCGGAGATATTCAAGAAAAACAGCTGAAAGGCTCAGCGATACATCCATAGGCGCTTTTTATTTATTTGTTTTGCAGTGTGTACGCTACGAAGAGCCTACCAAGGCTCCTTAAATCCTTTGGACGCTCAGCCAAGGAAACCACATGCAAATCATGAGTACATTAAGGTTTCTGCCTCCCATCTGTCATCATGAGGCTGGAGGTAGCGTTAACCTTGACCTCCCGCAGCACGAGGGCTACCTGTCTTCCCTCCCTCACCCACCCGGGCCTCATCCGTATCCTCTATCGGTGGGAAACGAATAAATAAAACAAGTTACGGCGACGCTGCTGTTCGAGGTGAGAGGTTTGCTTTCACACATTCGCTTCCCGTTCACCCAAGGCCAAAAAAACCCAAATCCTCGTGCACCCACACAGCACACGTCCTCCTTAAGCAGCCTGGACACTTAGAACAACAATAAACTCCAACCATTAAGGTTTGCTTCCAAGCTGCAGCAGCTTCCACCCGTCTCGCTGACGTTACTGCCTGACAGCGAGCTACGAGGCCAGCAGATAAAAGGGAAAAGCTCTTCAATGTCGAGCTGTTTCAAATTACATTTGTCCAGTCCTGAGGGTTTGACTTCATCTCGTGATGTTTTCCACCGTACTCTCAAGAAAAAATTGGGGGTTTGTTTAATTTTAATTCTATTTACTCCTCAAAGACAGACTTTTTCCTTACAAATATGCAAAGAAAAATAAAAATCGTCTCACGAGGCCACACTCTTCATCTGGAAGTGACCAAAAGCACAAAAAAAAAGACAAATCCAGCTAGTACTGGGGAAGGTGATGGCAGCACAGGACAGGTACTCATTCTCAAAATCTGCCCATTTTGAGATGGGCCCATTTTTTCCCTGCTGGCATCATCCTGCTTGAACCATCCCCAGGGTCACCAGATCCAAGTGGCACTATATTTTTTTCCACCATCACTCTTTTTCTCTTTTGGCCCTGTCTGGATTCATCCATGACATAAACCAGGAGAGCACCTTCCCCTCACTCTTCCCCTTTTTAAAACCACCCCAGGAACAGCGGGACAGTCCTTAAGAACGCAACTAAATCACATCCCAAAGTAGAGCTAAACTGGGATTATTCCCATCCCCGTCTCTCCAGGGTGAGGGCAGGCAATGGAAAAGCCTGTTCCCTCCATCCCACCCCATCCAAGCAGGGGCAACCAGAAGGGTCTGAGGTGAGCAACACCCAACAAACCACAAGTAGATAATTTTTATTATTTTTTTTTCCTCCCCTTTAATAGCTTGAAGAGCAAAATACTGTGAATTCAGCCAACCTTCCCATTCCCCAAGCATCCGAACTCTGAAAGACACTGATAAAGGGCAAAGGTGGGAGAGGAATTCTGTTGAGATGCTGGCATGTGCTGAGGTGCCATCTCATAACAAAACACAAAACTAAAACACCCCACAACCCCACGGCTACAATTTCCAACTGAATTGCCTGTGCTTTTCTGCGTTTACAAGATCCTTTTAACATCCAGAGCTGCCTGCCCGCATCCCCCCCGCTTATCCCCACACATCATTTATACAAAAGTGAAGTGCTGCTTCGCTCTCTAAAAAAAGTCACCTATTTATATTCGTATTATAGCTGTAAACACTGCTCTCCGTGTCAGAGCTGCAGCGGCGTGTGTGAAAACCTCTACCCCATGTTCCACAAAGGACGCCGTTCCTGCCTCCCAACACTTGTTTACAATTATGTCGGTGAAGAAACTAGCTCGCCGGCTCTATATCAAACATTTTTGACAGGAAAAGCACAAACACTGATCTATTCTAAGTAGTTTGCCACTCTATGTAATCTTGGAAAAGGCATTCTTGCCTTTGATTCTTAAAATGTTTATACTTCATACATTATGCAAATAGTTTTTATATATTAAGAAATAATGCAAGCAAAGCTCAAGTTAAATTAAATTCTTCAACAATAACCTTGCCAAAGCACTGATTTTCCTATAAAAAAAAAATTATTCCAATTTGTTGATCTTACATTGGATGAAACATACTGTAACAATCTTCATAATTTATGTCCTGTTGGGACACTATGATTTAAAGTAACATAATACAGACCAGCATCGCTGCTAATCTAAACCACCTGACCAGATAAACAACAGTTTCCCCTTCTCTCTTCACTGAGGGTATTTCTGTTTATTGTCATACCATTTACCAATTTGAGGAACGCGAAGAGTAAATGGAGGCAAAGAGAAGCGGAGCTGGGAGGCATGGCCTTTCCTCAGCGGGGACGTCTCTCTCACAGGTACCGGGACAATGTCAAGAGCCGCAGGAGATGACAGAAGGCAATTCCAGGAATGTCGTCCCAGGAAAAGCCCAGCCCGCTGGGAAGTTTACCTCCTTTCCCACAATCCGGACCAGGTGAAGGCGTGAGATGTCACAGCCATCCCGATGATGCTCGAGGTGCATCTCCAAAAGAGGTCTGAGCCAAAGGCTTCACCTTCCAAGCCCATCAGTGACTCAAGCTAGGACATCACTTTGTCATAGAGCAGGTGCGAAGCGGGATTTGCCCCATCCGAGATGTGACCGCCCTGAAAAACAAATGCAAACCTTCCACCAAGGCCACGGGATACGAGGGTCAGTGGAAGGAAAGGGTCTAGGAGGAAGGCAGAGAGCACCAACCTGCCCATAAAGCCTCCTCCATGCTTCTCCTTCCTCTTCCCCCTTGCGCTCCCGAAGTGTGGTAAATCCCCTCCTCACAACAAACCTCAAGGTTATCTTTTCTAAGCCTGGTTATATCGAGATTTTCCTAACTGCTGAATTTAGACCTATTTTTCGCTTATTGCTGATAACACGATACCAAATGTTACATCTATTACACCTTCCTCCTCGCCACACCTTGACTTTTCCAGCAGCTTGGGATCGTTTTTCCTTCCCTCCTTTTTACGGCTGTAAGTGATGGCACCTGGATTTCATGAACAGCAAGCAGACAATATGCTCGGTGATTCAATGAACAGACTTCACGCCAAAATTAATCGCCTATTCCACCAAGAAGATTTATAAACTTGATGGAGTGGAAGGCAGAGAACATAGAGATGCCTTAAAGCAGCAGAAAAACCTTCTTTCTATCAGTGATAAAAGCTTCGAGCCTGGACTCCACGGGGTCAATGCAACTTCACACAGAATACATTCATTTGCTTACAAGGAAATAAAAATAACTATAGTTGCCCATAAAAGCTGCAGCAAAATGAGTAGACACCCTAATTCCCCAACAAACCCAGAACAAGGTCCCATGACATTTGTGATATATCACTTCATATAGAAATACTCAACAGAAAGGCTTTTCTTTTCCTCCCCAGTTCCCATCCCTCAGCACTCCAGGCAAAGAGCCTCATCATTATTGTATTTATTGAAAAATGTATATCTCTATGTTAGATTTTAAAGAAAATGAAGGAAAATAATCCCAGGCTTGGGGACTGAACGAGAACATGGAAGAAATCCTCCAGCCACGTACTCAGCTAAATGTGACTCTCCACCTCCCAAGCCATTTTTTGTCTGCTCTGCACTCAAAAAGGGAACATAAAGGTTGCACTTAGGAGGTTTGCACCAAATAAAATGGCTATTTCAAGAAGCATGACTTTTTAAAATGAACTTCTTGTGCCCTACCTAAAAACATTAAATAATACAGCAAAGCCCCCATTAACCGAGCACCTGCAAAAGCCATCAGTCACTTACAATAATAAACTCTCTTGGCTGCGCAACTGAAGGAAGGATGATAATTTCACTTGTTAAAGCAAATGTTTGGCCCAGAAAATCAAGCCCCTGGCTGTACTGCAATAACGCCATCACCCAAACCACTATAAAAATAAACCCGTAACAAGGTGCAGTTGGTCCCCAGTTCCAACCTCCCCAATCCAGGCGCAAGGATCACAGAATGCTCTGGGGTTGGAAGGGACCTCTGGAGATCATCTCCTCCAACCCCCTGCCACAGCAGGTCCCACAGGAACGTGTCCAGGTGGGGTTTGAATGTCTCCAGAGATGGAGACTCCACCACCTCTCTGGGCAGCCTCTGCCAGGGCTCTGCCGCCCTCACAGTGAAGAAGCTCCTCATGATGATTAGATGGAACTTCTTGTGTATAAGTTTGTCCCCATTTCCTCTTGTCCTTTCACTGGGCACCACTGAAAAAAGAGTGGCCTCATCCTCTTGACACCCATCCCTTAAGTATTGCTAGGTGTTGATCAGATCCCCTCTCAGCCTTCTCTTCTCCAGACTAAAAAGACCCAAGTCCCTCAACCTTGAGGGATGAGATGTTTCAGGCCTCTAATCATCTCGGTGGTCCTCAAGGATTGCTGCCGCTTGGGCAATGAACCACCTTCCACCCCATGATACCAGGTCCAGACACAAAGCTATTGCAAACCAGACCAGATCAGATTTAATTTAAGTGAATTCTCCACTTCAAAAAGGTGCTGGAATCCTCTGGTTTTTCTAGAGCTCGGGTAGGGTGCAGAAGAACTGAGAATTTTCTTATCCCATCACACCAGGTTTTGGATGGGACAGACCTGGCTACAGCAGAGCAAAATACCATTATTTTTCCCAAAGTTTCTCTTTACTCACAGACACAGGAATGATTTCATTCTTTCAACATGAAAGTGAAGTTCACATGCCATACATGCTGTTGATAACATGGGGAGCGCTCAGAAAAAAACTCTCCTTGGTCTTTTGGCCAAGATGACACACACAACCAGCTTCATATCCAAAACCTTCTCTGCTGAGTATCCAAAGGCAACCATAGCTGGCCCCCAATAATCCTCTAAATCTCTGCCATTTATGATCCTAAGAAGACATCAAAGAGTGATAAGAAAGGCATTGCTTTATGATGGATTAAGAGAAGAAGCAGCTGGTCTCATGACCATTTCATCTTCCACCATCCTCCTACCCACTACACTGTCAGCTTTTTTGGTTTGGTTTTTTTTCTTTTTTTTTTTTAAAAAAAAACAAGAGCAACAATTCAAACAGGAGACAGAGAAATCACAATGGAGGTGTGAGGAATTTGGAGAGGTCTTCTCATCACCCTCTTGGCCAAGCCAGAATGTAAAAAGCTGTGAAATAAAGCAAACTGGGGAACACTTATTGCAGATCCAGTCAAGGAATTGCTTCACTCAACTGAGCTGGTGAAATATTGTCAGAATGGGGCTTCATGTTTGGATGCCTCTTATAGTAGGAGAACATAGATGACCACAGTGAGAGTGAACTCAGCAGGAGACTTAGCTGGGCCAGCACTAGCAGGCTTTTAATTTATATTGCACTATAAAATTCAAATACTATTTTGCAGACAGACATTTCAAGTCTAGAAGTGACAGATCCTCTGCAGTGTAGGAGAGAGTGAGCATCTTCCCAGACAACACATTTCCCTTTGGGGAAACCTTCCCCCTCAGAGCAGTTGGGTCCCTTACTTGGTTTGCCGTACCCACTGTTCCCTACGTGATCTGTAGGTCACCTAGACCTGTGCTTCACCTCCTGCCACTGGTATCAGGAAGGATGGGTAGAGCAGGTCATGGGAAAATGGACATTAAGACTCATTATTAAGAATGAGCCACCAATTAACTGCCAACAATATAGATAGACAACACACACTTAACATTTTCATCCTCTCCGTGTGCTCCACGCACATGCAGAGAGCATCCAAGGTGAAATATATAGAGAGGTTCCATGGGTTGGAATTTTTTTGGTTGGTTGTGCTTTTACATGAGGAAGGTTCCTCTGGGCAGCCCACCCTGTTTGTACAGGCGTAGATGTGGAAACAGAGAGACAGGTTCACGAGGGGAGGCAAATATTAATTCTGAGTCCTCCAGTGAATGTCAAATTTCTTTTAGAAATTCATAGGAGAACACCACAATGGGATACCCTTCATACACCTCTGTTTTTTCATTAGATTGGGCATTCAAAACTCGCCTGGACGCGTTCCTGTGTGACCTGCTCTAGGTGTTCCTGCTCCAGCAGGGGGATTGGACTGGATGAGCTTTCAAGGGCCCTTCCAATCCCTGATATTCTGTGATTCTGTGATTACAAGACACAGGCATAAGCACAACATCCTGGACTCATACAACTAACACTGGTTTTGCTACGACACCCACCTACTGTATCACAGAATATTCTCCCAACCAGGGGCACCTGGGTCATACACACATATTTAACTGCCTACTGTTATTCTCATCACACCACAAGGAAAATCCCACTAGATCACAAAATTGGAACTTTCCCCTCTGATCCTGGGAATAAAAAGCCCCGTTTTCCTACAAAGCACCCAGAGCAATAAATAAACCCAAGGGTGTTGGTGCTGTCTCGGCACCGGGCTCCTCACTCATCAGCGTGTTCCCCACCGAACCCCTCCGAGACATCACAGCCAGGCTTAGAGCAACTTCTCATCTCAGCCCAGCAAAATTAAAGGAAGAAAATGGCAAAGGGAGAAGAAAGAAGTTCTCCCCCCCCCCAAAAAAAACCCCAACCCTAGATGAAGCGGGTCTGCAGCTTCATAAAAGAGGCACGAATAGCTGCACCCGCCTCACCCCGATAAACCACGGGGCTGCCAGTGGCTTCTCGGAGCAGATGTAACGTTTTAGCCAAACGTGATTGTTTGTGAAAGAAATAATTCTGATCAAAACCCGAAATTGCAGCCAGCAGAAGCGCTGCACTTCGTCACGTTAATCCGGCCTGACGGGGAGCGGCGAGCGGAGATTCCTACTGCCAGAGGAGCAGATGCGAAAGGTCAGGGCTGGCCCGCGACTTCAAAACCCTTAACGTGTAAAACAGTGTGCATTAAAGCCCGAAACGGCTCACGGCGGGATTAACGGATGTCCGCTAAGTGGGTTTGATGTGCTTTGGGTGAGTAATGGTTAATTTTTGAATAGGGGCGTCGCGGTTTTATTTCAGCTTATTCTGCCAGCCAGAGTCCATTTTTCACTGCAGTCGCCGAGGGTGAACTCCTAAAGCCCGTCTCTGCTTCGTGTGGGTGCGAGAAAGTGAGAGCTGCTGGTGGAAAAAACAACTTGGGGTTTGACAAACCCAGCTGGGTGTTACTCCAAAAGCAAGGGGACGAGAGAGGTTGAACAACCAAGAGAGAGAGCTGTGCTGTTCACGTTTAATCAGCACCTTCCCAGCACCCCCATAAAGATAAATTTTAGTGGAGACAGAGACAAAGTCTCCTTGGTTTTCCAAGGTTTTTGCAAGACACCAGGTTCCCTTAACTGAAAAGGTAAAAAAACCCATATAAGTCATTCTGAGTGAGCATATTCTTCAGGAAAGGCAACATCAGTCTTACTTGTGTTCTCCCAAATGGAGGTGTCCAACAGAATGCAAACCCATTGAATTCTCCATTCATTTCCCAAAGAGGGTTGAACAAGGGAAGAGCCCAAACTGTAGTCACAGCCAAGCTGACCTGCTCCAATTTGCCGTCTTTGGCAGGAACCGACGTCAGCCCTGCCTGCACGGCTGATACTTTTCATTCTCTTTCATTAAAAAGGGAGCAAACAATCAATCTGTGCAGCTGAAAACAAAGGAGAAACTTTTCTTCTACTCCCGATCTACAAACCAGCTTGTGGCACCCAAAAGGCGTCTTGACAAACAATTTCTTTCGTGCTTTCAGGTCAATGCGTCGAACAAGCACAAGGCAAACACCCTAAGAATTCTTGCTTGAGTCACAATTAATCCATCTTTTAAGGAAAGCATCTGCATTGAGCCGACTCCGGGAACAGCCCAAAGATCCGCTGGGCAAATTCAAGTAGTGGCCTGGTATACGGAGATACAGCAGCAGGTCTACTTGGTGGGGCAAACTCAGAAATGCCACCACTCCCAGTAATTATAAACAATAAAATAATGGTTTATTCTTGGGAGAATTGTGACTTAGCTCAACAAGAAAATGAGCATCCCTCAGCACAAGAAACATTAAACTGACGGAACTTCTACGACACCTGCAATGGGACATCTCACATGATGGAGGAGATGAAGGACACACGCTCACTCTGAGTCTTCAACTTAAACATGATTAATTTTAATTAATATGATTAATGTCACGACATTTTAAATAATCCTGGCGGCCAGATGCTGGTGGTACTGTCACAATGACGTTATAGTGGGGACACTGGTACCACAACTTGCCACAAGCAGATGGGACGGGAGGGTGGTGGGATCTGGCCAAAGAGGAGACGCAATACCCCATGGTACAAAGAGGAGCAATCACAGCTCATCACCTGCCTGACTTTTATCGGGTACAAATTGCTCATAAAGCATTAAAACCTGAAGTTGTCATGAAGGGACTGAAGGACAAAATGACAGCTCCCAGACACGGAAGGGAAGGCTAATTGTGAGGGACTTTAAAAGATATAAGAAGCTGGAGATGCACTAATGCATCAGAACAATGATGGTGAGTGAAAAACATTGGTTTGAAAATATTCTGGAGCACTGGCTCCAGTGCTCAAATGGCTTTGGAGCCCACCAGCCATGCTGGACACGAGAAGAAAATAAATTCTGGGTTTCCCAGCTCACAGCACCAAGGATTTAATTTCTGCCTAGATGCAACCCAAACGCGTATTTCCACCACTATGGAATTTCTAGCTTTGCAGAATTTCCCACTGCTGACTGCCAGGCAACTGGAAGCATCACTGGACACACTGACCAGAGCACCAGCATCATCTCCTCCTCTTCATTGGCCAGGGAAGGAGGTTCATAAGCTCTCAAAGGAACCATCTCCCCAGAACTTCTCCTTTCATTTCCCCCAGACCCAGAGGTCCTGGCCTTCCACGGACAGAACCAGGCAGTGGTGTGGGCAGGTAGACCATGTCCAGGTCCCACTGCTGCACCTTCACCCTCCAATCCACCAACATGGAGGCCACAGCATTATTTACTCAAGTCAATCATAAGAATAAACTCAAGGAAAGCGTCACCATCCAAGAATCACATATCTTTTACCGTGCTCCACTCTGAGACACTTGAACCAGTTCATTCCCTCCATCTCAGCCCTTTCCAGTGCCCAAAACCCCACTATCAGTTTCTAATAAAGGGAAATGTCAACGGGCAGATACGCCAGAAATTCATTAGTTTCAGGTACAAAGATTTTCTCAACTCTGTAAACCCACTCATAAATAACCCTGATTTATTGTAAACGGGTTATTGTATTCATAAACGCGGGGAAGTTAGTGAACAAGGTAACTACCAGCAGAAATACCTTCATAACTTTGCAGGTGCACGGATCACAGCACATGGGAGAGGACTCAAAGGATCATGGAAAAGGAAGCAGTTTAGGAAAGGCTATATGAAAACCAACACCTTACTGGGCGGATCAGAAAAAAGAATAAATAATAAAAAAAGAATAATCTTGTTTGGCTCAAGAGCCAATCTAACACAAAACTGGAGCCGAGGGAGCGAGCAGAGCGATACCACGTTAAAAAGAGCGGTTCCTCCCCAAAGGAATGAGAACAGGTTCCTCTTTTGAGTAGCAGAAGTGACAGTCGGGGCTGGGGCTGCTCAGGCTTTGAGGTTAAACACAACTGACATAAGCTGCACCTGAATCCAATCAGTCCCCCGGCTCCGAGAAGATTCACACGCGAGGACTAAATTTGTCACAAATGGCTTGGTTTCCGATCCTCCCGTAGCCAACTTGCTTTATTCTGACCCCCATTTAACAAATCAACTTAATGGGCACTGGGAGTGCTATAAAACTTAACAATGGAGTGATTTTAACTTTTAAAATATAGTTATGAAGCAAAATGTTGGAGAGCTCCTTCAATACTGGAAATCAAATTAAATCTAGACATTTTTTAACAGTCTTGACAGATATAATCCTAGTTACCATGTAAATTTATGGTAAGCTGCTGTGATATTAGCCACAGGTGCTACTTTTAATATATGGCCCGCATCTGGCTGGGAATAAAATTTCTCAGAGGACTGAAAATGACCTCACTATCAGACAATGGAGGAGGCAAAAAAAAAAAACCCCAACACACCCCACAAGACCGCTGTGGCATATAAAAAGCTGGAGATGTGGTCCACGACGAAATATTTAACATGAAATTCATTTTAACTCTACGCAGAGCGCAGGTTAAGGGATATTATGTTTTCAATACGTAAAAGGCGTGGACGTGTTTCGGGCAAACAAGCCAAAAGATTAAGAACATAAAGCAGCAGTGAAATACGCTGCCTCATATATAAAACCCCAATTTTCCAGCCTTTGATCAATGCAGAAGATGAAGCGAAGGGCCAGGAGTAGGAAAAGGAAGTGTCGACACCAGTTGGGTTACCAGGGACTGGCACCACCAGGCACCGGGCAGCACCCAAACCAATAGAGAGTATCCAGCACATCCCACCAAATTAACTAACTCAGACGTGTAATTGTGATAACACAATAAGGACAATCAATTCAAAGGGGGCAAATCTGCGTGTGTCTCCCTACGGCTACAGGAAAATGACCAATGTTTCAATGAAGGGGGGAAAAAACCCAAAAGGCCTTTAGGATAACATGCTCCGTCCACGGGTTGTTTGTCCGTTTTTCTTCTGGATTTCAAGCAGGAGAGCTGGAAAATTTGGAAAGGAAATGCAAAGTGAGAAGAACAACCTACGGAACCGCTCTGAGCTGCTCAAAGAACGACCCAGAGGCCACAACTGCAGTGAAACACACGAGCTCCCGCTCTCGCAGGACACCGTCCCCCAAAGCCCGTCCTTACCTGTCCCCTCCGCCCGGGCTCATCTCCCGCCCGTGTCCCGCAGTTCAGAACACAAAAGGTATTTAAAACAGCTTTTCAAACCCTTTGATTTCCTGTCGTTTTATAAAACGACGTTAGAGCTCTTATGGAGACTTCCTACATGATTTTTAAAAAAAACCAAAACACAAAACAACAACCAAAAACCTAACCTTAATTAAAAACTTACCCTGTAAAAGAAAGCAGCTGTAAATGCTGAACCTGACCATGGGCAAACATGCCCACCTTTGTAATTTCCTAACTGCGTTTTCTGCCTCGGCGTGATTACCTAAGGAAATGCAATCACACAGGCAGTTGCCCCTTAAACCCTCTGGTCAAATCCAACCAACTTTGACGAGAGACATGGAAGTCTCAGAGTTAGGATATTCCTGCAGATTTGGTGAAAATGAGCAGCTGGGGAAGGGAGCCAGCTAGGAGCGGGCTTGAGACGAACCTGTGGAATTCCAGACTTTAAAGCCAGGTCTGTGAAGGGGACACCGTCACAGGATCACCCCTCCTGAGGGTTGCTGACCTGAAATGCCCAAAATCCCAGGAAGTTCCTGAGATAGCGGCCTCTATCCTGAGATAGAGGCCAGGACATCGAGGTCCTCAGCAACCCTTTCCTCTCACGGTGACCAACTTTTGACGCTAGTCCCAAAGTTTCTGCAGTTTCTTTCCAGAGTTTGCAGAATGATAACTGGGACAAGTTCCCAGTACGGTCTGGAGGTGTTTTAACTTTCTATCCCAATTCTGAATTTTGCTTGGGCAGGCTGCAAGCAGAGGGCTTTGCTCCACAGCTGGAAGAGAAACATTTTGTTTCAGACACAAATCACAGAATTGTCATGGATGGAAAGAACCTCTGAGATCACCGAGTCCAACCATACACACACAAAAACCCCCTACAATCTCAGCCCCTAGAGCATGGACAAGAACGTGCCTTCTCAAAGCCAAGTGGTGGCCCAAAAGCATCATTAGCTGCTTGTCTCTTCCCTGCAGACAGGGAAAGAGGCCTTGCATAAGCTCCCTGACATGGCTGTGAGGTTTATGGAGGGTCACCAGCACTCAGAAACATGGCAAGGCTCAAGACTTGGAGAGCCACCCGCTCTCCAAGACCTTGGTCGTGGCCAGAGGCTTCCACCAAGCGCATGCTCCCCAGAGAAAGCAACACAGAGGAGTGGACCTGAGCGAGGGTCCTGGAGGTAAAAGCCTCCAATTTTAACTCATCACTGCCCACTTGCTGCTCAGCAGTGGCAATAACATTGCCAGGCCAAAGGAGGAACGGACGCATCGGTAGGATCTGCACAGCTCTTCCAGACGAGGTGCTCTGCTCTACAGTTGAGTCACATTTCCCTTTTTTCCCCCCACCATTGCTGTATTTTACATTTTATACCAGAATCAGAACACCCACCCACCCTCCAGGAGCCTGTCTCATGCTAAAGACAATGACAACACGGAGCAGCACCCACCACCCAGGCCCACCAGTACTGGTGCGTGGCGGGCACCTACAGCAACGTAACAAAGGGCTTTCAGCCAGGCTGGTTTCCAGCTCGTTTCAGAAAACCGTGCTACCAAAGCCCACATTCATGAAAATGTATCTTCAGCCTAACAAACAGCACCAGCGCTTTCAAGTTCTGGGTTAGAAACTAATTCCCTAAGCCAGAAGTGTCATTAGCTTGTCAGCCTCACAAAGGCAGCCCCTTCCTGATGGCTTTCAACCAGGCTAATCTCAGCCTGAAAGCTGCAGGAATCTAAATAACTCTGGTTTCACAGAAGTTTCATTTCATTCTCATGCTGAAAATAATAGACATAAACCAAGCTCGTGTCTACACATTTGCAGGACTTTATAATAAAAGTTGTGTTTATATTCCTAACATCTGTTGACATACACAGACTTTGTAAACCTGGCAGGGATTTGAAAGACACAGAATTTTCCATGCATCATGAACATTATCTGCGAGAGGCAATAAAAAAAGCAACGAATGCATTAATCATACCAATATCATCTGCAAAACATAAATCTGAAATACCTTTCATGTCAGCTCAACTACATTTGGGTTGGTTTTTTTTTTCTCTTGGTTTTGCTTTTTTTTAAAGAATTTTCTTATTTTACACACCTGATTATCCGCCATCTGCAAAGGGGCAGCGGGAAATCACCGAGGAAATGATCGCTTCTCAGTCCTTTGGCTTTTACTAAATACTCGCAGTTTAAAAGAAAGCAAACGCAGTTGTACCTACTGAGGAAGTGTGGCCTGGACGATGGGGTAGTGAGGTGGATTGTGAACTGGCTGAAGGATAGAAGCCAGAGAGTGGTGGTCAATGGGACAGA
>VZTM01003598.1:194312-204532 GCA_013400555.1 Jacana jacana | reverse complement strand
GCCAGCACTGTGCCCTCATGGCCAAGAAGGTCAATGGCATCCTGGGGTGTATTAGAAGGGGGGTGGTGAGTAGGTCGAGAGAGGTTCTCCTCCCCCTCTACTCTGCCCTGGTGAGACCCCATCTGGAATATTGTGTCCAGCTCTGGGTCCCTCAGTTCAAGAAGGACAAGAAACTGCTGGAGAGAGTCCAGGGCAGGACTACCAAGATGATGAAGGGAATGGAGCATCTCCCATATGAGGAAAGGCTGAGGGAGCTGGGTCTCTTTAGCTTGGAGGAGACTGAAGGTTGACCTCATTAGTGTTTATAAGTATGTAAAGGGTGAGTGTCAGGAGGATGGAGCCAGGCTCTTCTCAGTAACATCCAATGATAGGACAAGGGGCAATGGGTGCAAGCTGGAACATAGGAGATTCCAGTTAAATATGAGGAAAAATTTCTTCACAGTGAGAATGACTGAACACTGGCAGGGGCTGCCCAGGGATGTTGTGGAGTCTCCTTCTCTGGAGACATTCCAAACTCACCTGGAGACGTTCCTGAGTGATATTCTGTGATTCTGTTTTCTGTTGGGGGGGTACATTCCCCCAGAGCACAATGCAGGTACACAGCCCCGCTTTTCTCATTTGCTCCTGAGGTCGTAATAAACACTATATTTACTAAAAGTTATTACAAGAGTAAGCATCCATCAGCATACATGTATAATTTTAATTTACACTCAACTTCAACTTATTGGAAGGCAAATACCAGCTCTGAACCTCCCCTCAGGAGCTGCACCTCCAGCCCTTTTGGCTACGATAAGAGGGACGGCTTCTGCCCTCCGCAACCGCAAACAGGGACAAGGGAGCCTGTTCCTCCCAACCCCTGGGTGAAATCCCGCCCTTGGATATTCCCATTTAACCCTGATCCAGCAGGAGCTGCCCAAAGCATCCCACCCGCCCAGATGAGGGCAGAAAGTTCAGCTCTGAGGGCAATTCCCAGCCTCTGCTCTCCTTCTGCCTCCCCAGGCACCCACGAGGGGCAACCAAGAGTGGCAGAGGCTGGGCTGGTGTCTCCCAAACAACTCAAGCAGCAACAAGTACCCTTTTTAAGATCACAAGTACTGTTAGTATACATTTATACCTAATAATTTACCAATAAGCCTTTTTGAGTACTTTTAAATGTACTCAATTTCCTACACCGGTATCAATCTTTAAATTAGGAAGATGTATGAAGATCTGCCTATTTTGTGAGGTAAATCTACACAGGCAAAAATAAAACCCCAACTTTGTAGTTTTTTTTCCAAAGCAATGGGTTTTCTAAATATCTGCTCTGGGGTCACACCAATTCATCTCTTGGCCTGTCTGCTGCCTGACTGCCCAAATCCACCCAATCAACCCACTTATTTACTTCCAGCGTGCAAACCCACTTGTTTTTTTACTGTACTTTGGGGACAGAAGAGCCATGAACCCCCAAAGGCTTTACCCGTGCCTTGGCAGAGATGCTGTTTCACGAATATTCAAAGCACAGAGGCTGAAAATTTCAGCTCCTCTATCAACCGTGCTGTTCTCTCCTGGTTGCTCCGGCCCCGAGCACCGAGGTTTCACATGAGCTCCCTCTCATGGGTTTTGCTCCTGCTTTGCCCTCTGAATTGGCTGAATTGTTCTGTATTAATGTACAGGGAAAAAAAATGTCCTGGGGGTTCTGGATGTGCCCTCCTCCCCGGGACCAGCACCATCCATGAGCTGGATTTTTCTGCAGGTCTTTTCTCCGTTGCTTTCTCCCAGCTCAGAGGGGCTGGGGGCATCTCACCCGCCTTCTCTCCACCACCTGGGCTTTCCTTACTGGGACAACTACTGACTGAAACAGCAAAAAAACATTAGAAAAAAGAACCAGTTTTACAAAGTGTTGTTTATCTACCTCACTGTGATTTCCTACAAGATGATCTTGGTCTGGCTTGAGGCACTGCCATGTAAATAAGCCTCTCGGCACAGATCTTGGTCCCTACATGCACCAACATCATCATGTCCCTCCTGGATCGAGGAAAAGATCCACCTTGATGAGGGCCATCGCCCCAGCAAAGCCCTGGGTTTCCTCTCCCACCTGAGCAAGCACTCCCCTCTCCTGCAGAAATAAAACAGAAGGGGGAAACGCACGCTTCGGAACGTGCCTTTTCTCTGAGAAAGGCCATGATTCCTCAGAAGGCAATTTTTTTTTAGGGGAAGGGAGAGCTGACAGCCAGTCTCGAGATCAATTCACTGTTTCTAAAGGAAGTTGGTAACTCATGTCCCAGACGTGGCTCGGGATCCTGATGCCAAAAAAAACCCCAGCGAGGTCTAACCAGCAGCCTGCCCTGCTGAAGACGGCGAGATCAGCCACCGTCATTCATTCAAGAAGAAGATACCAGAACCCCATCTTCCCGCTTCCAAGGTGAAAGGTACCGTATTTTCCCCACCTTATTTGCCAAAAGTTTCTGTTCTTACCCATTTCCCCCCAAAATATTTCCCTGCCAAAACCGAACCCCACTGTCCACCAGCTACATTCTTCCAGTGTTCATTTGCAAGTGCTAGGAATGGGGGGGGAAATAAATCAGGAAGAAATATTGGTTGTCTAATCCCACAGTACCGACCCTGACCTTGACCCTAATATTATAATCAAGGAATTGTAATATTGCAACAAATTTACTTCACAACTACAAAATGGAATTCATCTACTCCCCCTAATGAGAGGAGCAACCCGTGGAGGCAAGTCCAGCAGGGGTTGACCCCCACAGGGATACTCCCAAATTTCTGAGTATAAATGTTTTCCCATCAGGATGGCCCGGGAATGAAAGCAATTACACTCCCTTCAGATCAAAAGCCGCACGTAATGCTGATTACCTGATTAAAATTTTTGAAATTGAACTCCTTGTAGATGGCATCTCTTTCACCCAGCTCGGACCAGCCTGAAGCTTTGAGATCCGGCAAGAGTTGGCTCCTCTCCTCCGTGGTCAGCCAGCGGGACTGCAGGCACTGCTGAAGGGACAAAAGCCACACAGAGGACACGAGTGAGGCCGAGGGTCCCCTCGGTGCCATGGGGGAAGAAAACCAGGGGCTGAAACTGCGGTGACGTCTCGCCGGAAGGTGAGGAGGTGGAAAATGCACCCTAGGGATTCTTACTTTATGTAATTTCACAGATCAACTTAAACCAGCCACAAAACACCGGTTCTGTTCGGTCAGTTAAGGGGGGGTTAAACCTTTTTTTACCAAACTAGCAAAGAGCAACCAGCTCCTTCATGGGAATGACCACAGACAGCAGCATGCCAGGACCCTTCTCTCCTCCGTCTCAACCACCCACGTGCTGTGAAAACCTGAATGAATTTTCCAAGGTTCCATTCAGCCCTGGAGACAAAGGGTGATTTACATTAAACATACGATTACGAGGTTAAAAGCAGCACCTGTTTTAAAAAGACAGAAGCAAAGCAGGCAATTGTCTTCTCCACAGCCCGTGTGCTGAGGAAGCAGGAGTGGATTTAGAGGTAACACGGCGCTGTGGAGTTCTACCAGCAACAAAGAGCTTTTTAGCTGGCAGTGAAAGGAAAAACAACTGACAACAGGGACACAGTTATGAGAATCCACTCGTTACTGGTGTAAGGAACAGGTTCTGCAAAGCACCTCTGTATAAAGACGTCTTATTTGAAGCAAAAGGAGCCACGGGGAGCACAGGAGTAATGAATTCTGCCTAAATACCCGACTCGGTGCCTGAGCCACATGCGAGGCCGCAGACGGAGGGAAGTTCTACGAGGTGTCTGGGAGAGGTTCCATATTTCTCCTAAAACCAGAGACCAAGGGCGGCTCCTCAGCTGATAGAATTCTAAGAGATTGGTCTTGTGAACACCATGCTTTAACGGGGAGAACTTCCCTCCCCAGCAGAGCAAAACCCCTGTCTCTTTAAGCCTGTTTATTAGCAGGTGGCACAGGCTGGTGAGAACTTCCAGCAAGGGCTGAGCAGTTTCACCCCAGAGCTTCCCTGACACCTCCCAGCCAGACCCCACAGCTCCCAAGAGCCTTTTTTTGGGGCTTCTGCTGGGCATCACTGGCAGCTCCCGCCGCAGGTGCCACCAGATGGGGCTGTGAGCCCGAGCAGAGCAGGAATTAAGGTAATTAGCGCAGCCTGAGCGAGGCGGGACGGTCCAGGAGCGACATTTTTGCCAATAATAAGAAGGGAAGAGAAAAAAACCCCACCCAAATGGCAGAAATCAATCTCACAGCATCACTGCCACCACCCGCGTTCGGTGGGGTTCATCCAGTCCAAGATGCGGGTTTTACCAGTCCCCAAACGAACTAATTTAGGCTCTTTATGCTTCAAACACAACTTTGGACCAAGAAAAGCACAAATACGGGAGTTGTT
Source organism: Jacana jacana (assembly GCA_013400555.1). Lineage (NCBI taxonomy): Eukaryota > Metazoa > Chordata > Aves > Charadriiformes > Jacanidae > Jacana > Jacana jacana. The sequence continues at coordinate 200,172 of VZTM01003598.1, read as the reverse complement.
GCTGCTGTGACCACAGACATGGGCATAAAACCTTCTTTTTTTCTCCAAGCATCCACAAAAACCACCAAGGCTAAGGGCTGTCTTGAAAGTTATTGTTTCACCTGGCAAGAGGTGAAATTAGTGGGCTAATTTACACCAAAATAAATAAATTAATGGTGGGAGTGGGTTTTTTTTTGCAGGACAGCAAAGTCCAAGAGACAGCCCAAACTTCACTCCTCGGGCTGGCTGGCAGCAGAGAGGTTCTCTGGTAGATTTTAGGGACATTGCAGTCTCCTGGCCTGGAAAACACGGGTGTGGACAAGACCTGAAATTAAATGGTGTAGTTTTAAGTAAAAATACAGAGACCAAGTTCAATGCAGGCCCTGGAGAACAGCGATGGCAGCATTTTGCTCAGAAACCAGTTGGAAAGGCCCCGTCCTGAGTTCTCCCTCCCCCAGCACATCACCACAGTACGGGGAAACGTTGCAGAAAGCAGCAGGAAATGGCCTGGAAGAGGGGAAAGAGAAGGTGGGAGATGCCACTTCTCCACAGGGATCCCCACCAGGGCAGGAGCGCATGGCGACCTGCAAATATTGACTTAGTGCACCAGTTCACCCAGTTTAACCAGGGCAATCGGCCACGTTCCTGCGGAAGAAGCTCAGGGAAGGGGTGGGGTGGGGGCAAAAAGAGTCATTAATTATATTTAAGAAACAAACCAGACCAAAGTATAAAATATTTCATGCCTAAGGGTCTAAACCTGCAATTAGTTAGGAGCTTTATAGATAAAAATATATATAAATAGAGAAACAATTGGTCACAGGGTGGGATGGGGTTAGTTCTTAGCTTTATAGAGAAATAGAGAAAAAAGCAATCATAGGGTAGGATGCAATTAATTATTAGCTTTATAGAGAAATGGAGAAAAAAGAAATCATAGGGTAGGATGAAATTCATTATTAGCTTTATATAGAAATAGAGAAATAAGCAATCATAGGGTAGGATGCAATCAATTATTAGCTTTATACATAAATAAATAATCTATCATAGGGTGAGGTGCAATTAATTATTAGCTTTATAAATAAAAATAAGTATAAATAGAGAAACAATTGGTCACAGGGTAGGATGCAATTAATTATTAGCTTTATATAGAAAAATAGAAATAATTAATCATAGGGTGGGGTGCAATTAATGATTAGCTTTATAAATANCCCCGTCCCGCCTCTGCCGGGCGGAACCGGGGGAACGCGGGCGGGAGGAGCTGGAGGTGTCGCGTCCCGCCCCCGCCTCGGATCACGGCATGGTNAGAAACAATTGGTCACAGGGTGGGATACAATTAATTATAAACTTTATACATAATAAGATATATATAAATAGGGACACAACTGGCCACGGGGTGGGATGCAATTAATTATTCGCTTTATAAATAAAAATATAATAAATAGAGAAATAACTGGTCACAGGGTGGGATGCAATTAACGATTAACTTTACATATAAAGAGAGAAGCAATCAGTCATAGGCTGGGATGCAATTAACGATTAGCTTTATAAACAAAAATATATACAAACATAGAAACACTCGGTCACCGGGTGGGATGGAATTAGTTAAAAGCTTTATAATTAAAAATATATCTAAATAAGAGCGAAACCACCGTCGGTGGGGCGGGATGGCGGAGGGAGCGGGGGGGCCATGCGTGGCCGCGTCCGGCTCCTCCGNCTGGGCACCACTGAGAAAACCCCGGCCCCATCCTCCTGACACCCACCCCTGGATATTTATAGGTGTTGATCAGATCCCCCCTCAGCCTTCTCTTTTCCAGACCAAAAAGTCCCAAGTCCTTCAGACTTTCCTCATCAGAGAGATGCTCCAGGCCCCTCACCATCTTTGTGCTCCTCTGCTCTACCCTCTCCAGCAGTTCCCTGTCCTTCCCAAACTGGGGAGCCCAGAACTGGACCCAGTGCTCCAGATGGGGTCTCCCCAGGGCAGAGCAGAAGGGAAGGATGACCCCCCCTTCACCTGCTGGTCACACTCTTCCTGATGCCTCCCAGGATGCTCTTGACCTTCTTGGTTACCAGGGCACTTTGCTGGCTCATGGGCACCCTGTTGTCCACCAGGACTCCCAGGTGTTTCTCCTCAGAGCTGCTCTCCAGCAGGTCCCTCACAGCCTGTCCCGGTGCAGGGGGTGGGTTATTCCTCCCCAGGGGCAGCACCCACCACTTGCCCTGCTTGAAGTACCGGGCAGAATCCAGCCCTGGGCCTCTCAAACCAACCAGGCAAGAAGAGTCCAGTTCAAAAGCTCCAAACTTTATCGATAAACCACTTCCTACTTTTATCTCTGCTAACACCAAGGTTAGATCAGCTCTTTTTACCACACGGAAAGACATACCCTCAGCTTTCCCAGCCGGAAAGACGTACCCACCTGAACAGTTACATTGCAGGGGACACCAGCTCTCTCTCAAATAATAAATGGCATTTTTTCATATCACTATTGTTTATCTTTCTCGCTTAATTCAGGCTCTGCAGCTTCCCATCAGCAACCCCCCCCGCCCTGTGCAAAGGCCACACCATCCACTTTGCCAAAACCCAGCCAAAACCCCAAGCCTCGCCTTAGGCAAAGCCTGCCGTGCCAGTTACCACCCAACCCCACACCAATTCCTTAGGCAAAGCCACCCCATTTCAGCAGAAATTTCAGCCCATCTCAGGAGCACCGATTTCAGCGAGTGTCCATCCCACTCCAGAGGCCGTTTCCAGCAAGAAAGGGACCGAAAAGGTCACGCTGAAAACCTGCTTTATTTAAAAAAAAACCAACCCAACAGAGGAAGGACAAGGAGTGGCCTTTAATTCTGTAGGGACGTAGCAAATCAGCGGGGTAAGCACTGAGTTAGTCCAAATCTGAGGAAGAGCTGCCACTGTCAAGAATTCACCAAGTGCCAACCCCCCCACCACCACCACCACCACCATCTGACCCCAAAGGTGGGGAACAGTCACCCCAGTGAGAGCTCCACAAGGGCCTTTGGGATCGGCCTTGCTGGTACAAAGAGAGTAACTGAGCTGAAGTACACTTGGTTGGTTGGGTTTTTTTTTCTTGTAAAACACCTTTTTCTCCATAGTTTACGTGGAGGATCTTCTGGAGAAGGTGATGCCCACATCCCACCAGAGCGGCCGCGGCTCCATGCCACACGGGCCAACGTGCCGGGAAAACCCCACTCCCACACACCGAGCGCCGGGAACTCTTCAGAGGAGCAAAGTGGAATTCTATCACCCGTCTCAGCCCAAGTCCAGGAGGAGCCAGCCCAGCAGAGCAGCTTAATAAACAGGGTGGTTTTAGTTTGTGTTTTCTCATATTTGTTTACTCACCCCACTCCTCGCTTCTTAAAGACTCAGCAGTCGATAAATAAAACCGATTTTGAAGTCAGGTTTATAAATTACAGCCACCAAATTCAACAGTTCGTTGCTCTGTACTTCCAGTCCGTACATATTCCCCGCTTTACCCAGTAAATGGGAGGTTGTGTCCCCCAGTTTCAGCAGCTGGGGTTACTCCTGGTGCTCGTGCTCCTGTCCCGGGATGAGCCAGCGGATGCTCTCCGTCCGGATGGTGGCATACATGACAAAGCCAGCCAGGAAGAGCAAGGAGAAGAGAAGCAGCCAGTCTATGCCTTTGGTCAGAACGCTGGGCAGGGGACCTTCCCAGTCCGCCTCCGTCACAGCCACGTCGCTTTTGGCTTCAATACCTAAAAAAATACCCCCAAACCATAAGCAAGTACTTGATCAACACCGGGAACAATCACTAAACACAGAGAAGCTGTTGTATTTGGAGCTTTGTTGCTGTTCCCACACTGAGGTGTAGGCAGTTAGACTGAAACTTTTGGCAAGATGCCCTCGTCCGTTAGCCCACACCTCACACACAGTTTGCTGAGGCAAAATAACATCGATTTTTACATGTGCTTTCCTAACAGGAGAAGGTTTGCTCTGTCCTTCCACAGCACAGCCTTCTCTGACTTTGTGAGGTGGTTTTTCTTTGCAGAGATTTTGTGTCATTTTGCTAACACAACAGAAATACTCAAACAGAACAATGTCCTGTCTCTACTGAAGGCCCTCGTAGGCCTGAATGTGTTTTTTCATTTTGTTCTATTTTGTGTTATTTTTTTCACAGAAGCAGAGAGTTGGCTGTCACCAAGCTCACAACACGGACAACCAGATGATGGAAACTGGAATCCTTTTGTCTCCTCCAGCACAAGAACTGAAAGCATCTCACCCCTGAGCTGCTGTCAGCCTTACACGTCTCTGGCAACGATCCCAAGGGTCAACGGCCTTAATTCCCAAATTAAGCATTTGGGCAGGAAGATGTGCTCAGTCCTTCCAGTCCCCTCTCTGGCTAAACCCCCTAAGTCCCACTGTTTGCCCCAACGCTGTGACAGCAGCCCAGTGAGCTGAGTTCCTGCTTCCAGCTCGCCCTGAAGGAACTCATTGTAGAAACCTCTGCTGGTTCCTCTCTGGCTTTTTATGGGAGGGAGGGGAATGCCAACCTATTCTTCTTACCGACACACCGGGGCTGGTTTACATACCTGTTTGATTAAAAATGAAGTCTTTCAGTGTCCCCAGCGTTCTGTCTGTGTGATTAAATCTAGCCATGGGTTTAGCACCTTGGAAAAGGAGGATATTGGGGACAGCCACGGTTCCAAACCTCGTCGATAAACTGGTGGGCATAAAGCAAATACAAAGCATGAAGGGAAAAATATCCACAGGGAGTGTCAGTTTTACTAAACAAAACTGTCACTTACAAGAAAAAAAAACCCAACCAAACTCTTGTTTCTAAACCAGGGGAGTTCCTAGTGGAAATAAAGTGATGCTGAAGCACAGGGAGTGTGAGGTACCTGCTGTGCTGAGACGCATCCAGGGCCAGGAAGCGAAGAGTTGGAAACGCTCGAGGTAAAGAATTAAAATGAGGTGCCAGACTGGCAGAAAAGCGGCACCAGGGAGTATAGAACAAGACCAAGGTACAGTCACTGCTGTTGGGGTTCAAGAACTCCATCAGGTCCTTGGGGAAAGCAGAAGACAAAACAAACGGGGACAATTACATATCTCACACAGTTAAGTTCTACGTAGAACTGCACCGTTCAACAGTTGATCAGATACTTGACAATATATATCAAGTAGTTTAACTGTGTTAAAACAGAGGGAGAACTACATGCAACCTTTTTAAAAGGTTGATTTAAAAGTTTATTATTTTAACACCCCCCCCCAAAAATAACCCTTACAAGAAACAAGCTGGAAACAGACACTAGTATTGGCAGTAAGTGCCATTAACAGTTTCAGTGAGACCCCAGTCCCTGCAGCAGGGAAGCTGGCAGGTCACTGCAGCTGCACAGATGAGAGACACAGGAATGTGGACCGAGCTGCATCTCCATCTTTTTCTGCCCAGAATGATACAAAAATCCTCCTTGCCAAGACATTTCTTCTTTTTTACAGCACAGAGGATGTTACACGGGGAAATTCACTAAGTCAGACACTGAAACTCACACAGGTGCTGACAGGGCATCTGCCACCATCCTCACACCTTCACCAAGCACCAAAGCAGGTGATTTACCTGAGACACATTCAGGATCTGCAGCGTGAAGTGGTCAATGCCAGTGATGTTTCTCTCCTCACAGTTCACTTTAGGAGCTTTGGTGCTGTCGGTGCTATTCGGTTCCTCGGCTGGCGTGGCCAGCACCGTCTCCAGCCCGGTCTGCTCCCGGCCCTGGCCCAGGGGACCCTCAGGGCTGCTCCCCGCGCCGCACCCATCGCCTCCGGCCGCCGCATCGCAAGCCCCGTGGGCGCCGGCAGACGCCTGGCCTTCCTTTGCCTCCCCCGGAACCACCGAGAGCACCACCGCCTGCTGTTCGGGGA
>VZTM01003598.1:171800-194172 GCA_013400555.1 Jacana jacana | reverse complement strand
CAGCTCCGCGCTGCGGCCGAACCTCGGCCGCCCCGCGCACCGCCCGTCCCGGGGAGGCCCCGCACAACACCGCCTGCTCCCCAGGGACCACCCCAGCCACCATCGCCGAGGCCCGCTGTCCTAACCTGCAGGGAGAGCCCGACCGAGCAAGGCCAGCAACAGCAGCAGCCGCCACCACATCCTTGGCCGGGTCCCGGCCGCCACCACAGCGCTCCGTCTCCCCAGACAACGGTCACTTCCGCCGGAACACCACCCCACCGGTCCACTTCCGCTTCCGGCGCGCCACCGCCGTGCGTGCGTGCGTCACGCCGTGAGGGGGGCGGGCCGCCCGCCATCTTCTCTTGGCTCTGGGCGGGCCGCGGCGGGGCTGGGACGGGACGGTGGTTCTGTTGCGGGACCGGTCTCCTGCCGTTTGCTGCCCGGTGTGCGCTCCTTCTCCGACTGTTCGCTCCCGTGCTGTTTCTGTGGGGAGAGGCCTTCGGGCAGGGAGGGCAGCGGAGTGCACGGCGGCGGGGGCGCGACCGCCACAGCCGCCTTCCTCTGCGGGCTCCAAAAACTCCGTCCTGCGTCCGTGGTGAGGGGACGGAAATCCGCTAGAGCGCAGAGAGCAGCACAGGACGGACAGAATTCACCTTAGGTCCCATTCCGTCATTATTAAATACATATAGTGGGAGTTTTAACCCAGATTTTCCCGTGTCAGCAGTGGAACCGGGCCTTACGGCAACGACACGGGTTCATTTGCAGCACCTTTTGCAGCCCAGGGCCATGTGCACCAGGAGCTGCGCGACACGGTGTGGTAGGTTTGGGTCTGCTGGAGATGGGCAGGCCAGCCACAACATCCCCATGGATGGCTACAGGCTTGGGGCAGTGTGGCTGGAGCTGCCTGGCAGAAAAGGACCTGGGGGTGCTGGGTGACGGGCGGCTGAACATGAGCCAGCAGTGTGCCCAGGTGGCCAAGAAGGCCAATGGCATCCTGGCTTGCATAAAGAATAGTGTGACCAGCAGAAGCAGGGAGGTGATTGATCCCCTGGACTCAGCACTGGTGAGGTCACACCTTGAGTATTGTGTCCAGCTCTGGGCACCTCAACACAGGAGAGATGTGGAGGGGCTGGAGCGAGTGCAGAGGAGGGACATGGAGCTGGGGAAGGGGCTGGAGAATAAATCTTATGAGGATCGATTGAGGGAACTGGGACTGTTCAGTTTGTGGAACAGGAGGCTGAGGGGAGACCTCATCACTCTGTACTTGAAAGGGCATTGGAGTGAGGTTGGTGCTGGTCTCTTCTCATGGGCAATTAGCGATAGAAGGAGAGGGAATGGCTGCAAGCTGCAGCAGGGTAGGGTTAGGCTGGACATTAGGAAAGAGTTCTTCCCAGAAAGAGTGGTCAGAGCCTGGAATGGGCTGCCCAGGGAGGTGGTGGAGTCCCCATCCCTGACTGTGTAAGAGTAGATTGGATGTGGTGTTGAGGGATCTGGTGTAGGGATGAACTTTGTTGACTGGGGCTGACGGTTGGAATTGATGATCCCAAGGGTCTCTTCCAACCTGAGTGATTCTGTGATTCTGTTTCACTGTTGACTTAAATTAGTTCAGGTGGAAAAGTCTCACAAGGAGGGCAGTGTCACCCCAGGGACCTGACAGGCTGTTACAAAGGAAGGGTAATTGCAAGGGCACCCAACTTCCCTGTCAGTCATTCCAAAAGCATGTTCTGTTACAAGCCCCTGTTGCAGCCCTAAGGGCCTGCTGGGACCAGTGGAGTTCCCCGCTTCCACCCACGGTAGAGAAGCAGAGATTCAGTTTGGGATGTTTGCACATGAAAACTAAACTCTCACCTTCAGTCAGGCTGGGGGAAGGGCAAAAGCCTGCAAACTAAAGGTGTATTTTTTAAAAGTTTGAAGGAAAAGGCGAGCTCTTGTCCCACCAGTGTACCACCAACGCTCCCAAGCTGGAAGGCAAGATAAATACTGTGGTGTTTCTAGGGAATAAGATGATATTCCTCCTGTCACAGAATTAGTACTTGCTTTCTGCTTAATAGTGAAGCTGCAGGACCGTTTGTGGGCACTTTCAAAATTAAATTAGTACTTCCAAATGCTGATACCCCTTTTTTTACTGTGTTTCTTCCAAGTGTTTCCTCAAACCCGTGGGGGTGTGTGCCAGCAGCACACAATGCCGTTTTGCCAAAAGTGCATGTACTGAGTGAGAATTAGGAATTACAAGAGTAGGAGCCTCACACACTCTGGGGAAAAGCAAGGAAAGTGCTGTACATGCACAAAACTGGAGGTAGGTGTCGGCTGTATTACAGAAATGGGATGTTTTCTCACTATTTTCACAAGGGGACACTTCTCTAACTGCTTTCTCATAACGTGCACTTTTCTTGCTTGGAATTTGGAAATGCCTTTCAAAGTCCAATTTGCCTAAGCATTGGTATCAAGGATGCAAAGGTCTAAAGATATAAAATGTGAGGTTTGCAAGTAGAAATACTTAATTTGACCAAGCAAGACAGCTTCAGAGCAAGAGCACGTAAGGAATCCAGGCTGCTGCAGAGGAGCTGGGAACAAGCCACCCCGCTGTCCTTATCCCAGCTTGAAACCACTGCTCCTTCTCCTGGCCAAGGACCACTTGTGGGTCCCAGCTATCGCCTCGGAGCCACCAGGGGCCGGTGCTGGATCCCAAACACTGGGGGTGATACCCCAAGCCTTTAAAATAGAACAGCTTTCAGGCAGCACGCCTCCATCCCAGACACTTCCGTGGGTTTAATCCTCAAAAATATCCCTCCTCCTCAGTAACACCAGTCAAAGGGTTTGTGCAAATCTGCCCTCTGTTTATGGCGACTACAGTAAGGAAATCTGTTAATAGAACACTAATGAGCTCTCAAGACTTAGTCAGGCTTTACCACTCCAAGCCCTCAGCAAACATACTATCCCTCTGCTCGGGTACGACAGAGAAGGCACATTTTTTACAATTCCTGGCAGTTTTGTTGCAAAACCGTTCTCAGCAGTTTACATTTTTAATGCTGAATGGCTGCTTTGGGGAGAAAGTCCAGTAAAAATACACATTGTTTTGCATCTATAAAAAAAAATATCTTGGGCACGTTATAAAAGCTCTGTTTGCTCAGGAGCAATCTGAAATGTAGCAAAAAGGAGGATTCAGCCAAATAAGAGTCTTCTGTTGCACCCGTGAATAAACACCAAAGCTCGGTGGCGATTTGTGCATTCTCTTTGTGACCCCCTGAAGGAGGGGGTAGCCAGGGGGGTGGGTCTCTTCTCCCAAGTCACAGGACAAGAGGAAACGGCCTCAAGTTGCACCTGGAGAGGATCAGATTGGAGTTTAGGAACAATTTTTACCCTGAAAGGGGTTATCAAGCCTTGGAATGGGCTGCCCTGGGCAGCGGTAGAGGCACCATCCCTGGAGGTGATCAGTGACATGGTTTGTGATGGTTTTCTCAGAGTGAGGTTGAAGGCTGGACTAGATGACCTTAAAAGGTCCCTTCCAACCCAGGCAACTCTCTGTTGGATGGCAGCAGCCGGACTTTCCCCCTCCCCGGGTTTCAGTCAGCTCCATCACGGCAGGAGATGGAGAGGAATAGGACAGAGTGGGACAAAGAGGCAACACCAGGGCCGTCAGCAAGACCAAGGCTTCCACTCGGGTGTAATCCTGCTGGCATTCGGTGTGTTCAGTAACACAACGATGGTAGGAGAAAACACAGCATTTCAATGGGAGCAGAGGCTGGGGTCACACGGGCAGCTTCAGCCTACGCTGCATCTGGGGTGGCTCCTTGCAAGCTCTGCTTTTGCAGCCTGGCTGTGGTCGATGATTTGGTTTAAAAATATGGCTACTTACAGCAGCAAATACATATTTTAGGATTATGTGTATCTCAAAGCCCTGTTCTAAGTAATCAAACTTGCACTAATTGTTACTGTTGATGTTTTTTCACCAATTAGAACGAGCTTTTGTGGTATGAAAAAAACCCCAACCCCAAAACCAACACGAAAGGCAGAACTATTTATCTGCCTCAGATCATTTAAACAACACTCTAAGGATTCCACAATGGTTTTTTTTCAGCTTAAAGGTTGTTAATTAATGGTAATTAATGATTCCTTCCAGCGACCCTGCAAGATAAGTGGCTATTTTTGCCGCATTTGTACCGATGGGGAAAAGCAGACGGTGCTATCCCGGGGGCACATGGGGCACCGGGGGCAGAGCCAGCTCCAGGGCGTGGGAGCTCTTGGGCTGCCCACTGAGGCTGATTCCGCCAGGCCACACCTCTCCCTTAAATGTTAGACAATAAACAGGGAGCTGCAGGCACAACCCGGATAAAAATAGCCTGCCATGCGAGGCGGCCCGGCTGCCTTTTCCTTTCAGGCATCAAGAACAATCCGGGTGGGAAACCACGGCGTGTGGAACTGCCCTATTTAACCGGTACGGTATCGCTCATCCACCCTCTGCTACAGGATCAGCGCCACGGAAATGCCAGCCCAGCCCCGAAGCAAACCCTGCTGCCTCCTCACACACAGAAATGAAGAGTACTTAGAGGTACAACCGCCTGAAAGGCACCTTCAAGGCATCCAGCTTGCGTGGCCGATGCCCCACCACCGCCAGCCGGTCAGGTGAATAAATCACCAGCCGTCCCTGTCATCAGAAGCTGCACCTGGTGTCACACACTGACCGGGTACGGGAGGGGATGGATCGCATCCCAGCTCCTGCCCGTCAGTTCGTGACATGGCAGAGATCAGGGCAGCCCTGAGAGCGACTTTCCAACACAGCCAAGAAGCTCGTGTTCTTGCACCGTAGAATTTATGACTCAATATCTAATACTTCAGGTTTCATTACAGCCAAGAAAAGAACCCGTTCTGCCCAGGGAAGCCCGTTCAGGAACTCATTTTCAGACCAGGACGTAGCAGACTGTAGTCAAACTCGGTGTTCAACACATCCCCTCACCTCAAAAGCCACTATTTAGAATGACCAGAACAGCCAACAACAACAACAACAACAAGAAAACCACAACAAGAAAAAGCCATCAGATGTCATTTTTCTAGTAAAAGCAACTTCAAAAGCCTGCAATGTAACTGCAAGTGAGACTGGAACCGTTTCAACTCCAAACGTGTCCAGGGCCTTTGAAAGTACAAGGAAGAGAAAACAGAGGGTGCTGGAGAGCAAGGAGAGGAGGCAGGGCCAGTGCTCCAGGGTTGCGGTTTCTGGGAGGCAGAGCTGCCCAGGCTCCTCCCAGACTCACTTGAAAAACGTCAGTAGAGGAAAACAAACCCAACCAAACCAACCTCGAGGGGTGGTGGTACACAGAGCACCTCTTACCAACAAAGATCAGTGGGAATCTTGCTGGAATCCAGGGATAAATACCTCTTGCTCATCACAGAATAACAAATAATGACCGCTCTCCAGTTGAGTTCCGTGTCACCAGAGCAAAAACAAGTTAGCAGCTCACTATTTAGATGTAGGTAGATATAACTCCTCCCCTGAAAGTACAAGAACAATGAAGTTATTGTAGCAGCATTTTCTGTTGATTAAAAAATAAGCAACATTTCTCTATTTTTCCAAAACCTGGCAATTCATACGGGCTTTTTGCCTTCATTCAAAGAGATCCCATTTGCCTGCAAAAAGCAACCTCCTACTGAAATTCAAGAAACAAAGTATACCGAAAGGCTGGGCTTATTTACTCAATTAAAAAAAATCACCCACTACACTGGGGTGGCCTCCCAGCTCTCACAAACCCCGTGGGCACTTTGAAGCCCGCGCAGGGAGGGACACGCTCCCTCTACTGCAGTCGGATTCAGCTGCACGTCAGGGAGGGCAGGGATCATAGAATCATAGAATCATTTAGGTTGGAAGAGACCCCTGGGATCATCCAGTCCAACCATCAGCCCTACTCTACAAGTTCTCCCCTACACCAGATCCCTCAACACCACATCCAATCTACTCTGAAACGCAGTCAGGGATGGGGACTCCACCACCTCCCTGGGCAGCCCATTCCACTGACTGACCACTCTCTCTGGGAAAATTTTTTTCCTAATGTCCAGCCTAACCCTACCCTGCTGCAGCTTGCAGCCATTCCCTCTTGTCCTGTCGCTCACTGCCCGTGAGAAGAGACCAGCACCGATCTCTCTGCAGTGCAGATGAACACAACGAGCCCTGGATTTGAAGTGAAATCTGTACAAGGTGTTCCAAAACCATTTCAGTGCCAGTTCTAGTCCCGTAACAGCATTTCCAAGAGAGGAGACCACTGATCCGGTGACGCTGGCAATGGGCAGTCACAGCCAGGATTTAAAAAGATACTTCTAAAAAAAAAAGAAAGATACAAAAAAAAAAAAAACAACAGCCCAGAGGAAGGAAAAAAATAATCTTTAGGTTTGAAAGTATTAACTTTATTAATAAATATACATCCATATGATGATGTAAATACAGATCATGAACACTACTCCATTCCCATACACATAATTGCACACGAGTAGCTCAAGTTCATGGACATAAAAACATACACAGTATCTAGTCAGGCTTTTTACAGCAGAGGGCGGGGTGCTGAGACTGGGCACTGAACGGGTGACTGGTTCTCCCCACGCCGAACCCGGGGAAAAAGCAAATGACGAAAGGTGAACGTATCAGAAAGTGGTTCAAACTTCAGATTACAGACTTAGCTATTTGGAGGAAAAAAATAATAATAAAAAAAAAAAAAAGGCAAAAAGAAATCACAAGGAGAAAGGCCTAACCTCTACTAAAGTCATAAATCTATTTAAGCGGTGTTAAAATATATGCATTAAAATAGAGAAGAAGAAACTTCTTTTGTGGTCAGAAAGGAAGTCTGCAGTTCAAAGGATTTATGATTGTTACCAACTGCTTTAACTGTCAGCTCTAAGGGTGGTGTGAAACCTTACTGTAGACACGACAAGGAACGGCAGAGTCACAGCTCATGAAGCCAGGGGGGGCGAATGGCTTCACGTGGCTCTGCCTTTTAAAGCTCTTCAAAAACCGGGGAGGGACTTGAATTCTCGGCTGAATTACTCCGCGCCTCGTGGTTCCAAGCAATTCTGTTTGGAGACACCTCACTTTTCCCTGGCAAGGCTTGGCTTTGTCCTGACCGAACTCCTGAAGGTCTCCCAGACAAAATGGAAGTATGTTCACCTGGGAGAGCGATGGTGGGTGGCTCTCGGCACAGAGTGACTCTGATGAGCTCCCGCTGCCTCCGAGGCCTGAGCAGCGCCGCTTTCACGACAGCGCTAACCGCTGATTTCAAAACCGCTCTCCTGGGTATCAGTCAGCCACTTCTGATGGCACCTCATTTCTTTTCTGCCAAAATACGGTGCTAGCATCTCGAGTATGTCCAGTGCAAGACTTTATAGTAGCAAAATTATTTGGTTTTAAAGTTTAAGTAAATTTAATCAGAAACTGAATAGTAGTTACTATAGGTATATTGAACAGTGAACGCGTAGAGCATCATTAAGGAATAACAGCAAGCTAATACATTGCATTTATGTATAAATAAGACGTTAGAAACTTGATAATTAAAAGGAATCATTAAAAAAACAAACTTGACAATTAGATCTTCTGAACAGTGTTAACACACAACAGTGATCCTAGCTTATGAATAGCTGAGTTATGATATATAATATAAAATAAGCGATTTACCTTACAAGTAATGTTTTTATACTATGGGGGGGGAAAAGGCCAGTTTTCCCACTGGTACTAATAGAGTTTAGGCATCAACATGCTGTTTCAGTGTTTGTCATGGGAAGAAAAGTGTTGGAAGAAAGCAGGATGCATTCTGTGGGTTACACAGGGGAAAAGCAGACGTATTTGAAAGCTCCATTTCTAGTTCGCTCCGAATCTCTTAACGTCTCTCTGGGTCTCTTCCCCTCGCCGCAGGGCACCAGTAAAACCAGTCAGATATAAAATAACCCAGCGAGGGGAAAAGCCCAGCAGCGCTCATCCCGCCTCCTTGCTAAATCCAGGGCCCCGTTCCGACTCTCTGAACACTTCTCTCCATTTCAGAATTTGAGAAGGTGAATGGTTTTTCACCGGGATTATACTCCACCTGATGTAATTAACAAACAGGGTAATGAACACAAATTGCTCAGGTGATTTCATTATTTCCTACTCGAACACAAAACTCGTCCCACGAGCAGAAGGGCGATACATCTGCGTTACCTCCCGACACACAGCACAGCACCATCGGGTCGACGCACCAGTGAGGAACGGGACAGGAGCGAGCGGGAGGAAGAGGAGGAGGAGGAGGAGGTAAAGAAGCGGAGTCTCTCCAAGGGACAGTGGTGACAGGCAACGCGTTCCTTGCCAGCGAGGTGTGACACTCCTGCAGTCACTACATTCAGCTGAAGAGGGGCTGCTTTCCCAGCTGAGTTCGTGAAGGACCGAAAGCAGTCTTTGGGTGAGAAACGATCCGACTAAAACCAGCCAATACAACACAGATCCTGAGGGCCAGTTAACTCACGCCCGCGTTTGGGGCCTGCCAGAAGCGACAGCGCTGGGAGGAAGATGGCTAAAGTTCCGACTCGCCAGTTTCCCGAGGAACACACCGTGTGACTGCATTTCAGAGCTTCAGCCCGAAGAAGCGATTGGTTTTTAGTAGCAGTTTAGCTGCCGTTAGTTCATCTATCGACTAAGGAGCCATCCAGTCTAGTTGAGGTTCATTGTCTTAGTTGCCAGTGCATACACAGTTCCCCCAAAACAATTCAACACACCTATTTGTAAAGTACAGCATAAAGTCCAGCTCAACATGTGTTAGGCATCACTGGAACACCTGAAGGCTTGCTGCTTTTTTCCTGATAAAAAAGGTACGAAACATGACATCTGTTTCTTAACTTGTCAGCACTGAAATCAAGAGTTCTCATCAAAACGAGAGCAGGCCAGAATAGCAGTTACGTTAACAAAAATCAGCAGCACCATGACTCATTCAGCACAGGCTCAATTAACCCAAAGTCTTCCACTCCCCCAAATCCTCAAACTCTCTCTATTCCCCACCCCCCCTCTTCCCCAAGAAATTGGAAGCTATAAATTGAGCAAAACGTCATGTTCTACGTGAGACAACTTAAAGGGAAACTTTCTTCCAGGTATAGGGGGGGGAAGGGAGGGAGAAAAACCAAAACCAAGAAAAAAAAGCTTCAATTCCAGTAAAATAAATTTAGAACAAACAATATGCAACATTGAGGACTGCTGGGTGTTTTGAAGTCTAGATGAAAGCCTTTCACGCACACACACTCACACACCCTCTCGCGCTCGGAAAAAAAAAACCCCTAAACGCGCCCGGTTGAAAAATGGGACGTTTCTTTTGGAAGGAGGGAAGGTTTTAGTTTGAGTCAGGAAAGGTATTTATAGTTAACCAACAACATTTTTCTCAGCTGGCGTGCATAGATGAATTGCTTTATATCTGGGGTCTAGCAGTGCAGTAAACTGCATCCTGTTGGCATCAGCTATACAGTTTGCTTTTATAAATCATGAAAACGGTGTCCTTTGGTAGATATATAAGCTTCCATAACTTAAATATAGTCTAAGTGTCAAACAACGAAATAACTGTGTTTCCAGGAATATCTGGCAAAACTAGGTCTGAAAACTTGGCAACAGTCTCTATTTAAAAAGTTTAATTTGTAAACATTATAGATTAATACTTTAAAAGCTATTAAACTGTCGCCACCTAAGCACAGATTTTTTTTCAAGGCAAAAAACAGTGTAAATAGCTATTTACAGATTTAAGAACATAGTGTTTAATATTAACCAAGCGTGTAACTAGAAGGAACAGTACTTAATTTCTTAGAAAATATTTCAAATTTCAAAGAATTATTTGCGGTTTGGTATAGGTACTATGAGGCATTTCAAACTGACAGAGCAGAACCCCGTAACAGCAGAGGGGAGAGAACAGCTATCACCTAAAGGCAAATTAGCTTGTATTCCTAAGGCGCCGTGACGCTGTAACGTGCTGTACAAACGCTCAGGTTCCTTGCACGGGTTCAAAACTACTTTGGGAGTATCTTACTGTGACAACCCCAGAAACAAAAGCCCACCTGAAATCAGCACTTTAGTAAAAGAAAAAATAAAAAGGTTGGGTTTTTTTTTGTTTTGTTTTGTCTTTTAAAAACTCTTTGAGGTCTGTAGGAGCTCCTGCAGCAGCAGCAAACGTAGCCTGCTGCTTTCTGGATCAATTTCTCTGATGGACAACTCACCTGGCCAAGTTCTTTACTGTGGGACAGGCCACATCCTGAACCAACGGCCAGCTAATTCTGTCCTCCTTATTTCACTGATTTAACGCATCACCATACTGCTGGATTTACCAGAAAGTGACTGTAAAACTAGGGACACGGACATTCTGCGAGTAGCGACACCGAGGCATACGCAACACTTCAGACGTGCTTAGAAACTGCCATTTAAAACCCAACACAAACCTCCTTTAAACCAGTGCCTTCTCCACACTGCTTAAAGGTACCGAGTTGCACTCGTAGGCTGTGGCGTTATTCGCCTAAAAATAAGATCTAGGAAACTCAGACTTAAGCAAACACAACAACGAAACGCAAGAAACATGCCAAAATTCAGAGCAAAGCAGATTAGTAAGGAGTTACTAATTCCCTCCTTTCATTCATTAGGCTGTTTCATTTTGCTGCTGGTCTCCCCAGCAGCGTGTACTCCTCTGTTATGCACCATAGGATAGGGGAAAGCTGCACTGCCACACGTATAACTTAGATTTGCAAGCCGTGAGAGAGCTTTAATGCTACCTGGAGGTCTGCCTGGGCTGACTTTGTATCCTGCCGCTTTGGTTGTACCCAAGGGTCTGCCTGGACTTGTCTTAAATCCAGCTGCTTTGGTGGTCCCCAGGGGTCGACCTGTGCTGGTTCGGTACCCTGCTGATTTTGTGGTCCCTGACGGTCTTCCACGTTTCCCGGATCGGTTGAGGTTTTTCTTTTTCTTGAGTTCGTCTTTTGTCTCTATGCTCCTGCCGCTCGTGGTCTGCAAGTGCGACTCGGTCAGCGCGTCTGGCCTCTGGCAGGCGATGGGCTTGTGGCCGACGGCGTGGCCGTACTTGCTCTGCTGGGTGGCGTACAAGTCAAACTGATCGGCGGATCTCACCGCGTCCTCGTTCAGGCAAGAGCTCTTGCCGGTCCCACAGAAAGCTGCGTTGCTGCTGGCAACAGGGTGCATCATTTTCTACCAAAAAGAAGAACAGAGAGAGACGAATACGTATCGATACGTAACACCAGCGCAGCGAGCCACAAGTAGGAAACGTGCAGGAGCTACTTCTGTTTCTTAAACTTAGTCTGAGTTACTGTCTGTTTTCAGTAAACAGTACTGATGTCAGTAAACTTCCTTTTAAAATGAGTTTTATTAAACTTCTGCTTGAAGTTTTGCACGGTAACCTTTACTCATAATTAAAAATGACAATTTAAACCCACGATAGGCATAATTAGGGAAGAAGTATGTTAAAGAACTGGACAAAAGTATTTCAGCAACCACGATGGACATCTGCTCACCCACAGCATCACAGAATTGCTAGGCTTGGAAAGGACCTCTGAGATCACCGAGTCCAACCATACACAAAACCACGACCCACTCCCTACAATCTCAGCCACTAGAGCATGCCCTGAAGCACCACATCTACATGTTTCTTAAATATCTCCAGGGACGGTGACTCAACCTTGGGACAGTCCATTCCAGCGCCTGACCACTCTGTCAGTAAAGTCATTCTTCCTACTATCCGGTCTAAACCTCCCCTGCTGCAACCTCAGACCATTTCCTCTGGTCCTGTCACTACTCACCAGGAAGAAGAGGCCAACGCCCAGGCCTCTACAACCTCCCTAGTTCAAACTTTTCTAACTGGATCTCATCTTCTCCCCAAGGGCAAATCGTGCCTGAGAAATTCAGTGGCTGCCGTGGTTTAACCCCAATCAGCCACTTGCTCACTGCCCTGTTTCCCCCACCAGGGAAGAGAGAAGAGGGATAAAGGAAGGGGAATGGAGGAAGAAAAGTACTTGTGCACCGAGATAAAAACAGTCTAATAGACCAGTAACAGAAGGGGAAAGTAACAACAGTATCTATCCCAGCTGAAAGCAGGACAAGGGCTTTCTGCAGAGGGGCGGTTAGTGTTGGCAGAGAAGGGAAGAACAACTGATGTCATCTACCTCGACTTGTGCAAAGCGTTTGACACTGTCCCACAGGACACCCTTGTCTCCTAACCAGAGAGAGACCTAGATCTGATGGATGAACCACTCAGCTGATGAGGAATTGGCTGGATGGTCACACTCAAAGAGTTGCGGTCATTGGCTCAATGTCCAGGTGGAGACCAGTGGCACTCCTCGGGGGCTGGTACTGGAACCAGTGGTGTTTGACACCTTTGTAGGCAACATGGACAATAGCACTGAGTGCACCCTCAGCAAGTTTGTCAACGACACCAAGCTGTGTGGAGCAGTCAACACATGGGAGAGAAGTGATGCCATCCAGAGGAACCTGGATAAGCTGGAGAGGTGGGCCTGTGTGAGCCCCATGAAGTTCAACAAGGCTGAGTGCAAGGTCCTGCACCTGGGTCAGGGCAATCCCAAGCACAAATCCAGGCTGGATGGAGAATGGATGGAGAGCAACCCTGAGGAGAAGGACTTGGGAGTGTCGGTGGATGAGAAGATCAACAGGAGTAAGCAGTGCGTGCTGGCAGCCCAGAAAGCCCCCCTGCACCCTGGGCTGCATCCCCAGCAGAGTGGGCAGCGGGGCGAGACCCAGCCGCTCTGGGGAGAACCCCCCTGCAGTGCTTCCTCCAGCTCTGGGGCCACCAACATCAGAAAGATGTGGACCAGTTGGAGTAGGGCCAGAGGAGGCCATGGAGATGCTGAGAGGGCTGGAGACCCTCTGCTGGGAGGACAGGCTGAGAGAGTTGGGGGGATTCAGCCTGAAGAAGAGAAAGCTCCAGAAGAAAAAGCTTAGAGCTCCTTCCAGTTCCAGGAACTCATAATTATAAGCAACTGTAAGTAAATTGGTTGTGCTTATATCCATCCTATCAAATCCCTGCAGCATAAGTACTGGGGGAGAATCACAACTTATGATATTAGTGGTATTCTAACAGGTTTTTAGTATTAACACTTCTGCATACCAACTGTGTAGGTACTGCCTCAGATTTCTTCATAGTGGCCATAGTGTAAGAACCCAGCGAGCCTCTCAAGGAGCAACATTTTCACCCGTTCAACTCTACCTGTTCTACAACTTAATGAGTTGCAAATACTCAGTTTAAGATAATGCTATTTAGCCACGCTGAAGACAAGATTAAGCCAATCAATATCTGGCTCCTCAGAGTTACTCTGCACCCTTAACTCCCGCTTAGGACACCAAACATTTCCCCCTGCGGTAAATGGCTCTAGTAGATAAGGTCTGGAAGATTTATTGCATTTTCCCTGCAGTAGCTCTGGAATATCACCTACAGCAACCCAATTTAAATTCTACCATTGATTACTGAATTTATTTGGCAGTTATGAATGCCTCCTCCCAGCCATCAGAAAGCACACAGCAGAGACGCTCTGTTTACCCAGGAGTAAATCCCTGTGCCCTTTCCTTCCGACTCCCTGCTGTAACACCCAATTTACCTTGGCTTGTCAAGCACACATTACAGTGTGTGCATTACCCTTGTGCAAATATATGAATATGGTTTTATGTCAAACAGTGAAATTATGATAGTAATACAGTTTAAATACCAGATAGTTCTAGCAGTGATTACCTGAGAGCTACAGTTCTGCTGCCTTGAATGGGGTACAGTGGAACAAATGTGAAACTGTCGATTAGCAAATCACAGAATCTCAGGGATTGGAAGGGACCTTGAAATATCATCCAGTCCAATCCCCCTGACAGAGCAGGAACACCCAGAGCAGGTCACTCAGGAACGTCTCCAGGTGAGTTTGGAATGTCTCCAGAGAAGGAGACTCCACAACATCCCTGGGCAGCCCCTTCCAGTGTTCTGTCACCCTCACTGTGAAGAAATTTTTCCTCATATTTAACTGGAATCTCCTCTGTTCCAGTTTGCACCCATTACCCCTTGTCCTATCATTGGATGTTACTGAGAAGAGCCTGGCTCCATCCTCCTGACACTCACCCTTTCCATATTGATAAACATTAATAAGGTCACCCCTCAGTCTCCTCTTCTCCAAGCTGAAGAGACCCAACTCCCTCAGCCTTTCCTCCTATGGAAGATGCTCCACTCCATCATCTTGGTAGCCCTGCCCTGGACTCTCTCAAGCAGTTCCCTGTCCTTCTTGAACTGAACAAATGAAACAACTAAGGGTAATTAGCAAGCCCACACTTAGCACAGAACAAAGGAATTAAACTACAGGTCAAGAGACCAGACAGACTTTTCCTGCGGCAAGAAAAAGGAAGCTTAAGGTCTCCTATAACCAGCAGTCCCAAAAAATAATATGTTACCTTCCTTTAACCCCAGCAGAACAAGGTCCACGATATCACTAAAAAATACCTGAGATTTTTCAGGAGGTGTAATTGCAAACATAAGGGTTCTGCTAATGTGCTTATGCTGCTGCCAGAGTCGGCCCCGCGGCTCTGAAAGGCTATTCATCTGGCTGTTGATACGCCAGAGGATACTTGGAGCGGTCAGCGGCATTCTTGTCTCACTGCTCACTTTCAAGGCAGGAATACTGGCTTCAGCCCCAAAAAACAAGCCCCTTCCAGCTCGGCTGCCACAAAGAAGGATCAGTTCAGCTGCCCAGCACCCGAGGAACACACCAGAGCTGGGAGAAGGCACTAAGTAAAGTGGGGGCCCCTGGTATTTCTCAGGAGACCGACCACTGCTCTGACTCGTTCCTGTCTACATGACATTATTCTTCTCTGCTTTTTCTCCTCTTTACAGTCAGGGGGATTTTTCCAACAGACACCACCCCTCTTTCCTGGGGAGGACCACCACAGGTTCTCCTGCAGTGAATATACCCTGCTGTAACCGGAGCTTCATCACCAGACGCGTGTGGTTTGTGTCCACCGCAAAACCCCTGCGAGCTCTCGAGAAACCTCAACTTCACACGCAAAACCTGGCTGATGAGAGTTTACCTTCCATCTGGCAGCAGCCTGTATCGCTCTAATTGATGACAGAAGAAAAAAAAAGTACAGATCAGAAACTATTTAAAATTTCTTACAAGAGGAAGCTTAAAAAACCCCCACAAT
Organism: Jacana jacana; assembly: GCA_013400555.1. NCBI lineage: Eukaryota > Metazoa > Chordata > Aves > Charadriiformes > Jacanidae > Jacana > Jacana jacana. The sequence goes on along the minus strand of VZTM01003598.1, from coordinate 179,027 downwards.
CTCGGTGGAAGACTGCCAACAGGGTGGGTTTGGTTTTTTTTTAATGCTTCCCCCCCCCACCTCTCTGCACCATTTTTCATCAACCCATGAAAATTTCAAGTAGCAGCCAAGGTTCATATTATGTGCTTTTTGATTTAAGACTTTTTTTTTTTGAAAAGTTTTAAAAAGGAAATCTGTAATCAAGCTTAATTACCCTAACGTGGACATCTCCAGCATAATTTTACCTCAATTCACGTTACAGCAGGGAATAAAAGAATGCAGGGAGGCTATGGGCAGAGTGGAAGCAGGTTTCCTGACAGCATAAATGAGAATTGGTATAAAATGCAAAGCTATGCCAGTTCAAAAGTCACACTGGAGCTGACTTGTGTAGCCAAACACGCACAACTTCATCTGTGAGAGCTCTTAAACAAAACCGGCCAGAAAAGTCTCCAGCAAAATAGAACTTACTTGTTTTAAACCTGTAAATAAACGTGTAAAATAATTCAGAACAGTTTACTTAAATCAGTTTTTAAACTGATTCAACTGACTGGTTGAGTGTGAAAACAGCTGGTTACGATGAGGCACTCTAAGTAACGAAATTTAGTCGTGTTTAAGGAAGATTTTTTCCTGAAAAGGGGCTGTGGAGGATTTCCTGTGTGGATCCTTTTCTCCTTTTCTATCTGGTAATTTAGTTCTATAGAAATGCTGGGGAACGGAGGAGACACCTGGATGAGGCAGCTTTGGGAAAAGAGGGGCAGCATGAGAGCTTCCCGTGCAGCGACGCACAGAAGCTCCACCACTGCTGGACACAGAGGAAGAAACAGGACCATCCATCCGGGCCCCACCGAGCTCTGCAGTGGGCGGGATTCTGGACCCAGCAACGACCCCTCCTTTTAAAGTACAGCCTGCAGAGTTCATAGAATCACAGAATCATTTAGGTTGGAAGAGACCCCTGGGATCATCAAGTCCAACCATCAGCCCTACTCTACAAGTTCTCCCCTACACCAGATCCCTCAACACCACATCTAATGTTGAGCTGCTTTAGCACAGGTGAGGTGAATGTGAAGATCTGTTTTGCCCAGATGACAGCCAGGCGACTGATCGCTCAATACAGCACGTAGGAGGCTGCCAGTAAGATTTATTTTTTTAATACTTCACAGTCAAGCTTGATGTCACTCACTTTCATCTGCTGGGAGATGAAACAGAAACCGTATTATAAGCAATACACCTAACTCCAGTGATATTACAGGGTTTGGAGAGAGAAAGAGAGTGCATCCTTGTATCCCTAAAACATAGAAACACCCTCTTGGGTTGTGACACGATACTGCCTTTAGCTTCCAAACATAAAATCGTAGGATGGATGGAGTTGGAAGGGACCTTGCAGATCATCTCAGTCCAACCACCTGCCCTGGGCAGGGACACCTCCCACCACACCAGGTTGCTCAAAGCTCCGTCCAGCCTGGCCTTGAACCCTTCCAGGGATGGGGCAGCCACAGGAAGCTGGGCCAGTGTCTCTCCCCTTTGCCCTCTTCATGGGCAGAATTTAGCTGCCAGCACAGAAAACAAAATTTTGACACCGCAAGTCCCCCAGAACGGGTACTTGCTCATTAAATACTTTATGCTGAGTACTGGTCCCATAACCCACTATCTGCATTAAGCAGAAGAAGCAGTTCCAACATAAGCAGCAGGAGACTGCTCTGGTGTCCCCCACCCCAGCCCGTGTTCTGTAACATCCGCCCGGTTCACCCCAGACCAGACCTGACTCAGCAACTGCTGCTGGTAAAACGTGTCTGAATCAGAGCAAAACTGCACCAAACTGGAAGTACATCCATATTACAGCTTTTCCAATGACAAAGACCAGGAGAGGTAAACCCTTCCTGCCAACAAGGACAATTCTCCTGCTGATGAGAGTTAGTACCGAAAATCCCACTCGTTTTCCTGAAGTTTTCCACCGCAGTGATTTCAGCAGGATCGACGGAGCTGTAGGAGGCTGCACATTCTCATCAGCATCAACCTCGCTGGGAGCCAACACACACAAAGCCTAAGACACAGCACTTAAAAACACAAGCAGCTACAAGTTATTATTTCTGCACTAGTTCTCCAAACGTCACTTCTAGCAATTAAAGGCATCGGAGCAGAGCACAGCACCGGCTCTGTTCAAGATCTCGGCATAAAGAAGGCTCTATGCCACGTAGGGCAGCGGAGGGGCTGCTGGCCCCGGGGAGTACCAAAAGGGCTCGTTTTCTTGGCCTTGGGGGGGTGGGGGGAACAGTTTTCAAGATTGCAACAAGAGATATGGTATTGGTTCTGCTCTCTCCTCCTAGGATAGCGGGTGTGAGAAATACCCTCATCACTGTCGTGGTTTTGACCAATCGGACAGATGATGACCCCTCCTTCCCCTCCCCAGTAAGGAAAAGAGAGGAGAGGAAAGGATTAAAAGATTCAGGAGTTTAGATAAAAACTAAACTACTTTAATGAAATATAAATAATAATAATATAATAAACAATAAAAAGAAAAATTAAAAAGTATAAAAGAAAGGATAAAAAAAAGTATACAGCCTATACAAAACCGTATCAGGCTCCCAGGACGACGATCACGTCACCAGCAGCACCAGTAAACGTCCCAGGCTGGACTGGGTGACCGACAGGAGCTGGATTCCGGATCAGGATCAAAGGCAGAGGAACAGACAGGGTCCTCCTCAGACGTCAGCCATTGAAGGAAGAAGCCCATGACCCTCTGATCCCTCAGCTTTTACACTGAGCAGGATGGGGATGGGATGGAATACCCCAGTTGGTCAGGAATACCCCAGTTGGTCAGGTTTGGGTCACCTGACAAAATTCCCTGACCTTGGTTGCTCCAGCAATAAGTATAAGCAAGGGCCTCTCTGCACCATCCCTTGGTGTGATCAGGTCTTATCACTGTGAGACGAAACAGTCTCTGAACAATGTGCTGTTCATTTCAGACTTCAGTCAGTTAGAAGAGGCCCAGCTAAAAAAGTAAAACTACTGAACAGAAAATTGGTTTGTTTCACCTCAAACCAGGACAATCACTCAGTGAAAAGAATGAATGATACCACTCTAGATGTTTTTTCGGCATCACTTTTATCCTCAGCTCTTCTTCTATACATTAACTCTTGCAAAAGTAGAGCCTTTCTCAGTTTTAAAAACCTCTAACTGCTTGTTTCCACAATGTTGCCCCTTACCTTGAGTAGTCCCATAAATGTAAATATTTTAAAAATGCCAAGTATGAAATCCTATCATGGCACAACAGATACTGTAACACCTGAACCTGCATTTGAAATCTAAGCTACTTCTGAAGCTGGATAACCAGTTTCCCCAAACTGTGCTGATGAAGCACTTTCTGCAGCTGATTGCATAATAGGATTCTTCTCAGCATCTGACACGGAGGTAAAAATATATGAAACCCACCCCAAAATAAAAGAAACAATCTCCTTACAGCACTGACTCACTGGGAGCTGTATGTCAACATGAGACTGCAAATTGAAGAGACAACATAATTTTGAAAACAGCTAATTTCTCAATTACTCTCAGTTCAAAAAGACTAAGAAATTAAGAGTTCCCCAAGCAATACAAAAACTTACAAGAACGGTCCTCCCCCCAGCACCTCAAGATCATTTCCTTACGTGATGGAAGTTATGGGAGTTATTTGGAGTTGATGTACCTACCCCCTTCAAACTCCTCTTCCCCAGATGTGCCAGGCAGAGTGGGAGCTGTGACTGCTGCTCCTTACCAGGGACCTGCGACCTGGGTCCCTCCCTGTCACTCTGGAAGCTCATCCCCTTTGACTCGGATACCTTTGAAGAACCAGCCCTCTCCAAAGCAGCAGCTTTGTGTCCAGGACAGAGATCAGCTCTGCTCTCACAAAGATTAGACACCCTCAGGCACCAGGCAGGCTAAGTGTCAGGTCAACTGTGAACTTTCAGGGATTGTTCATGATTTGATGGCAAAACTAAGCAAACGGTTGTTAAGGCTTTCAAACTGTAAAAAACAAGTCATATCCAAGGGCAGAGTTTCACTAGATGCTATTAACATCACCAGGAACGTCAGCTGACTTCTTCCCATCCCAAAATTAAGAACATATAACCATGTGATGATGCAAAACAAGATGCCTGAAAGGGTTAAAACAGCTTCACAAAAATTAAGGAAGATCACATTGATGATTTCATTAACTGTGCACCTCAGTTACACTGACACAACTGACAGTTTGGTTTCATGATCAATAGAAATCGCTCTGAATCCCCGTTTTTTTCCTTAACAGGACTATCTTGCCCTTTCCAATNTTAAAAACCTCTAACTGCTTGTTTCCACAATGTTGCCCCTTACCTTGAGTAGTCCCATAAATGTAAATATTTTAAAAATGCCAAGTATGAAATCCTATCATGGCACAACAGATACTGTAACACCTGAACCTGCATTTGAAATCTAAGCTACTTCTGAAGCTGGATAACCAGTTTCCCCAAACTGTGCTGATGAAGCACTTTCTGCAGCTGATTGCATAATAGGATTCTTCTCAGCATCTGACACGGAGGTAAAAATATATGAAACCCACCCCAAAATAAAAGAAACAATCTCCTTACAGCACTGACTCACTGGGAGCTGTATGTCAACATGAGACTGCAAATTGAAGAGACAACATAATTTTGAAAACAGCTAATTTCTCAATTACTCTCAGTTCAAAAAGACTAAGAAATTAAGAGTTCCCCAAGCAATACAAAAACTTACAAGAACGGTCCTCCCCCCAGCACCTCAAGATCATTTCCTTACGTGATGGAAGTTATGGGAGTTATTTGGAGTTGATGTACCTACCCCCTTCAAACTCCTCTTCCCCAGATGTGCCAGGCAGAGTGGGAGCTGTGACTCCTGCTCCTTACCAGGGACCTGTGACCTGGGTCCCTCCCTGTCACTCCAGAAGCTCATCCCCTTTGACTCGGATACCTTTGAAGAACCAGCCCTCTCCAAAGCAGCAGCTTTGTGTCCAGGACAGAGATCAGCTCTGCTCTCACAAAGATTAGGTGTCTACCCTCAGGCACCAGGCAGGCTAAGTGTCAGGTCAACTGTGAACTTTCAGGGATTGTTCATGATTTGATGGCAAAACTAAGCAAACGGTTGTTAAGGCTTTCAAACTGTAAAAAACAAGTCATATCCAAGGGCAGAGTTTCACTAGATGCTATTAACATCAGCAGGAACGTCAGCTGACTTCTTCCCATCCCAAAATTAAGAACATATAACCACGTGCTGATGCAAAACAAGATGCCTGAAAGGGTTAAAACAGCTTCACAAAAATTAAGGAAGATCACGTTGATTTCATTAACTGTGCACCTCAGTTACACTGACACAACTGACAGTTTGGTTTCATGATCAATAGAAATCGCTCTGAATCCCCGTTTTTTTCCTTAACAGGACTATCTTGCCCTTTCCAATCCTCCCACATTCCCACTCCTTGTGCCAACACAAACTATTGTGCAAGAGCAGAATAAACCAACACCGGAGATCTGACCCAGGTGAAAACTAATCCAGCAAGAAAACAAAGGTAACGTTGAGGCAAGAGAGGAACAGAAACACGCATCTCCATTAGAAGCACCACGACAGACAGAGGTCCCTGGTCAGCCCAAGCCGTGTTACCCACTGGCTACCACTGACCCACACCCCTCTGGACCCAGTTACTTAACAAAAATAACCTAACCAGACCTCCAAAAGATGACTTTGACAACTTAATGGACTTAGAAGACCTGAACAAAGGGTATGACAAGACTCAAACACGGCACAGAGAATGAAGGTTGGGATAAAGTCCCCCCAGCCAGGGCTGCAGGAGCACAGAACCACGGCAGCCATCATGCCAGACAGGCTGGCTTAGAAGAGGAAGGTTGTGAAACTGCACCCTCGTTACTCTGCGGTTCTGTAATTACCAAACTTCAAGGCGAATCCAAATACGCATATGAATGACGGAGCAGGCAGAGGTAGACCTTTTTATAAAGAAAGGCTTATTAGCATTTGTGAAATTGTCCGTTCACCTCAAGGAGCTCTTCCCAGGTAAACAGGAGCAGACCTTGCCATAGCCTAGAACAACGGCTTTGAGGAGCTGGAGACGCTTATTCATCTCCGTGGGTGTCCTCGCCCACCCGCTCTTCTCCCCAGGGAACAGACCTCGCCGTAATCTAGAACAACAGCTTGGAGAGGTGAGAGGTGCTCATTCATCTCAGTGGGTGTTCTCACCTACCCCTTCCTCCTTCCCGAGCCTCCTCCTCACACGGGAGGATTCTGAAGCTTGAGAGATGGATCAAATATCTCCTTCCTGACAGGCACTTCCAGGGTGTTTCTCTCTGACAGGACTAGCAAGAAAGGCTCCGGACACCCAGAGCACCCCAAACCCAGCCACTGCAGCGTACTTAACGCCAGACTGCAGAAAGACAAAGTCCACTTGTTGAATCTGCTCAACAACGGCCAATGGACAAACACGTGGGGCTTTGGGTTTTTCTTTTTTTTGTTTAAGGTTGCACCAAAAATCTGAAGGATGAAGGTAAAAAAAACCCAAGTTGTAAGAGCAACTGTGGCATCCGAAGACTGAAACAGAAATAAACCATAATTTAAGAAATCCATTAACTCTATGTTCCTCCTACTCTTGCATTTTAGAATAAAAACCATATGGGTGAAAATAACTGTTAGTTTCTTTAGAGAGATGCCCAGAAGTGCACGCACATTAAAGGTGCAACTACTCGCTAATTAATTATCCCAGAAGGGCTATGCACAAGTAAGGAGGTACTCAACTATCTGTAACTACCCACGGGGACACCCACCACTCTTAGGCGTTAATGCTAGAAGCAAAGAGGCACAGGAGGGACATTTTGGAGGTTATCCCGACACCCTGACGTGCAGGTGAACGCCGGTATGAGCTATACCTAAGGAAATACATCCAGGGACTGTGTCCACGCATGAAGACCCCTCAGGCTAATGGAGGTATGCTCCAAGCCACAGCAATCGCCGCTGTCCCCAGGCAGGAGAGCGGTGGGTGCTGAGGGGAATCCATAATTCCCCAGTGGAGCGGAGAGGCCGGGCCGGGAGGCTGCAAGAGGGCCCAGCTCCACCTGAAGGGGCCAAGGGCCAGCTGAGGGGACAAAAGGGGACTGCCACCACAGCCGGGGGTCGCCTCGCGTGTCACCTGTCCTGCGTGGATGGCAAGAGACATGGCCCAGCTCGACAGGCCCCCCCCTCCCTTTCGCCCCCCCCCCC
>VZTM01003598.1:152629-171694 GCA_013400555.1 Jacana jacana | reverse complement strand
TGGCCGAGGGAGCGGTGGCTCCTCCCGCCTCGCTGTGGAAGGGAAGCGCCGCCATTTTGTCCGGCGGGCGGGCGACTGAGGTGCGAGGCGGCCGTGGCGATGAGACGGCGTCCGGCGTCTTCCTTTGCCACGGGAGCTAAGCCAAGGCCGCCGGGCAGGCACGGAGGCTGTCCAGGATGAGATACAGAGGGCTAGAGCCATCCCCATCGCCCAGGGACTCGGCGACAGGGCTGGGGAGCAGAGGAGGGTTTGCTGAGCAGCAGGGCCAGCTCGGGGGCATCGTTCCTGTTCTCTACCTCACAGACTTTGTAGAGTAGGGCTGATGGTTGTGCTTGATGATCCCAAGGGTCTCTTCCGACCAAAATGATTCTATGAATAGCATTATTCACCTTCAGCTTCGCATTTGGCCCTGAAGGATAAGTTACTCATTTGTTGTAGTCAAAATAAAGCATGTCCTCTGTGTTTGGAATACTGTAAAGGGTTAAGCACGTTCATGAAAACTCAGGACTCCTTACATTTCTGTTACTTTCATTTTGGATGGAGGAACTTGACAGTTGCTGTGCCGAAAACAGAGGTGCCGCAACCCACGATGGAAGAATCGCGCTCTGGGGCTGTATTAAAATAATGCACTGGGTTACTTTTACCACTGGCTTTGCAACAAAGACAGCAGCCATTTCCCAGGCAACTTGCACCGAGTTGACTCCCTGTACCATTAGCCACTGGCATCTTACAGCGCTGGGGCCGTGGACAGACGCCTCCAAACCAGGGCACCTGGACGAGCAGGTAAACCCCTAACTGACTGAGCCCGGAGAGACGCCCTGTGCTGTTCAGGTGACGTCTTAGAAAATAAAAGCACGAAAGATCAGGCCAAAGGACAAAAAAAACCCAAAAGAACCCGCAGCTTTTACAAACGGCTTATTATGATTTTCCTAAGTATTTTCCCCTCCTGCTGTTGTTTGGGGAGCCGACTGCTGTACCCCGACCCTGTGATATTCCATTGCCACCGTACTCGGGAGCTCCGCAAGCCAAAATCGGCTGTGAAGCATCCTGCCAAGGCGATGGTTCTGGGCTTCTTGTTTGCCAGTGCTTCCTAACGCGCACGGGAATCCTCCCTTGCAGTGTAAGAAAGCAGCAGGGGAAAGCAGCATTTATTTAGCTTAATTTAGAGCAAATGATTCAGTTTATTTACAAACCCCATCTTTCTGCCGTTTTTAACTCTTGCTGGAAACGCCGCTGCCAGTCAAGAGGTAGAGTTTAATAACCTGTCCTGTTGGTTTTCTGTCTGCTTTCTATTTCATTCTGTTATTTTTCTTTCAGTACCTTTGTCTGGAAGGTGGGTAACGCCAGGCTGGGCTCAGGCTGCCCATTTATCTAGAGGAAATCACGGTCGTGACAGAGCGCAGGAGTGGGCAGAAAGAGGAGTAAGACTGTAATTTGAAGCGGTGAAAGCTTCCACCCCGAGAAGCTGAAACCCAAATCAGGCTGGTTTTGGGGCCACTGGGAGCAGAGTGAGATCTGAAGGTGCGACCCCGGAGCTGGACGTGTGTCCCCGTGTCACCGCTCCGTGTTGTGCTCCGGGCAAAACCCGTGCCCGCAGCTCACAAATATTAATCTGGCAGCAGCAGGGGCTGGTTTCCTCATCTGCAAGGCTGTGCTAATGAGAACAGGAACCAAAGAACAGATAAATTAAGCTGCACGTGTCTCATTTTGCAAAAGCCAAAGGCGCGGGCCGTTACTCAGGTTGTGGAGCTGCTTCCCCATCTTCTTTCTCTGAAGGGCTTTCTGTCTCTCCAGAGCAGCAGCACATGATTATGTTCGTTATCTGCAAGGTAAAAAGATGCAGTGGGACGGCAAAGTCACATTCTTCTTCTCCCTCACTGGAGATCTCACCAGTGGATCCAAATTTTCAAGGAAAGGGTCTAAAAGCACCCTTTTTCCTCCTGCCAAGGCCGAGCGAGCCGGGAGAACTCAGCACCGTGATTGTCACCAGCCTCCCTGTCTGTTTAGCTATGAGTTATCGGAGCCGGTAACTTCTACGAGTTCACTTGCTTGCTAACGGGTGGGCAGGGGAAACGCAGCCCTTTCGTTATGATTCAGGATTTTGGTTAAGTGCAACGTTTCCCTCGCTGGGCAGTTACTTTCAGAACAGCTGCCCAGTGGTGTTCATGGCTCCGCCAAAGGCGTTTGTGGTGATAAACCTCGTACTTAGAACAGGCAAAGTATAAAATGACTTAAGAATTACAGGCTCCCTCCACAGTAGGTTATTAATAACCTCAGAGCTGACTAAAACTACTTAGTTCTGAGATACTAATTAATTTACCTCTGCTTACACTGTTCAGCTTGACAATTTTGTGTCTCTCAGTTTGACTAAAGAAAAATATTTGAATCTGTTTCAGATGAGAAGCCTCAGAGAAGCGAAGTTTGGGTGGCAATCGCTCAGACTAATGGCCATTTATTTAAAAACAATGGTTTCCACTGTAGCTAAAACCACCAAAACATATCTTCCTGCCTCGTACTGTATAAACATTTTACAAAATGGACATTTTGGGACAAATTTGAGCCCAGCTGTGCGCCTTTTATCTCTACATTTTTAGGCTGCTCTCTGCCTCCACTCCCCCCCACCGCAGCCACAGTTCCCTGGAAGCCAGAACTTCTTCTGCAAACGCCCCAGCTCTAAGAACACAAACTTGTTTTAAGCCGAGACCATATTTGGAAGAGATCTGGGTCAAGAAAAATAATCAAAGGAAAGTGCATTCCTGGGGCATCACGTGAGGAGGCCGGAACACGCAGAGCCGGGGCCTGGGTACGGCGAGGGGCCACGCACGACCCTCAGGCGTCACTCCCTGCCAAGGGGGTGCTTGTTTGACACCAACCTTCGCCCCCAGAAGAAACCCCTCAGGCTATTTGAGGGCCTTCAGGCAGATTTAGGAAAAGCTCTCTTAACAGAGGTCTTCAGCAAAGGCTCTGGTAGAAGCGGTTCAGCAACACACCGAGCACCGTATTGTCCAAAGCCCCTTCTGGGAAGCTGCAGAGCCACCATTCCGAGACACCCCCAGACCTGTCCCCCTCGCCCCGTCACTCCTTTCGCTCAAGTCCCAGCCCTTTCTCATGAACATAAAGGTGGCTGAAGGACTGAAATACCGAAGCACATTCTCTCTGCCCGAGACTCTGGCATTTTTCCTTATCGTTTTAGGAAGATCCCAAATCCACAATTGAAGAATTTTAGCAAAGCTTTGCTCAAAGATCTGAATTCTTTTTGTCTTCCACTTGGGAGGCTTGAGTGAGTGAAACTCCTACAGATGGCACTTCCAGCCTCAGAATCTTTCATTCACTTTGCAGCCAAATGCACAATAAATAAACCGTGGTGCATTAATTGGAGAAGTAAGATCTCAAGCAGCCAGGACAGGAGGTATCTCCAGAACATGCCGTGCTGTCATCTACCCTCACTACTTTTGGTTACACCTTTTACAGCACCAGGACTGACAAGTAAAGTGGGCCTTTAAGCTGCCTATTTAAGGAACCCAAGGTGGGGACGACGTGCAGTGTAGGTAAGGTTGTCTAAAATTCCAAACTGTGATTGCACACATTTTTTCCATCTTGCTGGGAACCCTTTTTTTTCCACCCAGACCTCATTTAGATGAGGATTTAGTCCTCATCTCCCGCTTCCCTGTCCAGGACACAGAGCAAAACCTCTGCCCCTTTGCCCACTTGGGAGTATACGGGGAGTAGCTCCCTGTGGACCCTCTGGGGCCAAGCCACCATGGAAAACAGCAGCACAGGCCTCCCCCTCTCTGCCTCCAGCCACTCCTGGTGGTCACCCTGTCCTGCTCCTGATTCACAGACCTTCCCCTACTTCACCACTACCTAAAAGTGCGTGTCCTGTTCCCCAAGACCAGCATCATCCCCAGAGCATCACCTCCCACCACCGCCACTGCACGAGGACAGCACTACGGCGAGACGCAAGCAAAACCTCACTCATCATCCTGCATCAAATACTCGCATCCCTTATCCACCCAAAATACCACTCTTTAGCACCAAAAGCGTAAGGCAACCTAGAAAGCTGGTTGTTATCACCTTGGGCAGATAAAACAAGCTCTGCTTATGCATATTAAAGAGAATAAAGAGAGCATCCCTGTGCTTTTCCAGCTACCGGTGACAGGAATCCAGGCAGGGCAGATTCCCTGGAAATGAGCCAAACAGTGGTGTTTACAAGGATCTTGTCTATAGACCTGGACACACTTGGAAAGCGCAAAGTATAACGTTTTTCATGACTTCATTGTGTCTTCTCCCAACTTTTATTCTCATCTAGTGCGTCCCCACGCTCTCCCCCCCCCCTCCTTGGGTATTTGTTAATTTGAGAGTTCCTTCTCCTGTTTTTGTGTCTCTGAACACCTTCACTGCAACCTTCTTAAGTCTGAGCTCATCTCACCACAAAAACACAAGTGCTCGTTACTGCACACATCACCCTGCCCCGAAAAGTGGTAACTGGTTTAACTGGCACGGGATAAAACGCAGGAGGGGAGAAAACAGATGAGCTATCCAGAAAGACAGTTTCTGAAAAATATACATTGAAATTATTTTTATTCTCGCTGGAATTTAAAAAACATAGGAATATTGACATTGCATTTAAAAACCCCAGGAAGTTAGAGATTATACATCGCTGCATCTCTGAAATCCAACAGTGCAAAGCTGGGAATCATGAAAATGCCTCCATCGTGCCTTTTGGGGAGATACCAATATGTATCTGAACGTTTTGAACCAAGACTTTTAAAGAAGTGTCAAGACTGTCCAAGCTTGAAAGTGCTCTTCATTAAATACACCAAAATCTGCCACTCTTCTGGGAGGAGGGGAGGGGAAAACCACTGTCAAACGTTAAGACAATCCAACAAACAACGTGGATGAAACACATCAAAACCCAGTTCTTAAGGAAAACCTGAATCATTTCAAGGGAACCGCAGAGCTTTAGTCTGAGACTATTCATCTTTTTCAGAAGTGTGACTGCGTGTGCTGCTGCTCTTTGCTCTGCTCAGTGTGTTAATACTGGCGAGTACTGGGGGTTCTTATCTTAAAGACATCCTGTCCAGTTGGTATAATGGCTCCTTCCCTCTCCTCTATTGCAAACAAGGTACGCTGACATTAGAGCCACGGGCAGTTGTCGGCAAACGGAAAGAGTCATTTACCTGACGCTGAGGAACGAGCAGTTGTGAATTTATACAGCCATGATGCATGTTGTAGGGTTTGTCTTCCCCGGGGTTAGAGCAGTATATATACACAGCTGGTTTAAAACAACACGTTTCTTCCCAACGTGTCGGGTAAGAAAAGCTTCCTACAAAAGTCCTTCTCAAAGTCAGCATCTGGAACGTCCTGCAGCTGCTAGAACGGGACGGCTCGAACCGCTACCGCTCGGGCTCTGGATAAGCAGACAGCAAAGTTAAACACCTAAGGGCAGTAAATGTCCATCCTGAACACTAATGCTTATGGGGAGGAGACCTCAAGAAAGAAAGGTCTTGCCTGTCCCGGTGGCTTATTGACTGCAGGGACAGTCAGCATTTGCGGGACTCACTCATAAATATCAGTCATTTTTACTTAAAGCCATGTCCTAACAGTAACAAAGACGACAACCCTGGGGGAAGAAAGTCACGTTAAATGGATATATAAAGAACACGATAAAAAAGCAACAAAGTCGTATTTTATTACAAAAGAGGTTTTCTCTTTTTTGCCGAGTTTCTTCTTAAACTGAACAGGCTTTCATTCATTCTCACGTCAGAGACTGAGGGGGGGGAATCAACTCCTAAAACTCTTGATGCTTAGAAAAAAACCAGGAAAACTATTTTCATTCTACAAAACATTTCACTTTACAAAAAGCCTCAAAGCGTTCCTCTGTTTCCGGGATGGCAAAGACAAAATGGGACACACACAAAAACGATACGATGATCTGAAACCCAGACCTGAAGAATTCCTGGGTAAAATTCTCTACTCTGGCCACTGCAGACTCCCTGACCGCAGGGGGACATGGGCACTGGGAAGGGAGGTGTGTGGAACCAGCCAGAGAGATGCCAGGGGTGGGCAGCAAATCCTGCCTTTATTTGGGAGTTTTAGCATTTCTCCAAGTATAAACTGATACGGCGGGAACTCTCCCCACAGTGTGAAAGTGGGTACATTCTACCCATTCCCAACACAGATCCCAACTTCTTCCCAGCTCTTTAATTTACTTAACAGTGTAGTCTGTCAGGAAAATTAAAATCTGTTTTATTTTATATTCTTTATGATGAAAAGTATATAAACTGGACTTTTAAGTTAAACCATGCTCTGCCCAAACCGGTCTGCTTTCAGACTGGTAACTGCCGTGGAGGGAAGTCAGGTGTTTCAGCGAGTATCAATTCTCTGTTAAAAAACGTCCGCAAGACAAAATAAAAAACTCTTAATTTACAATAAGCAGTGTAAACAGCCAAAACAAGAGAAGCCACAAACTTTCACGCACCAGCTGCTGGCAGAGAGAGAACTCCAGATACTCATAGAACTTTGTATCTTCCTTTGTTGGTCGGTTGGTATGAATTTTGCTGCAAAGAAAGGAGAGAGCGATCAGAGTTAAAGAGTGCAAATGGGTAAATGAGCTGCAGTGAGAACCCCACTCACAACTGACCCACATCACGCCTGAACAAGCAGGTTTCTCCCAGCAATCTCCTTCCCCTGGGAAACGCTTTTATGGGGAGGATCAAGAGCTTTGAAAAGGGAACGTGAACTCTCAATAACAGCTCAGCAGAGCAGGACCACCGGAATGGACTGCAGATTTGAAAAGCTACTTAAGAGAAAAAGCCAAACAAAACCACTGCCAAACATCACTGAAGGTTATTCCAGAGAAAACCCAGGTGTCTCCAAACAGAGAATTCAAAAGGGCATTTCTCAGGACAGTATCATATTTGGGAACAGAGTTATGTGGAACACAGCTGGGTGCTGTAAGGCTGCTGCAAAACCTCTCAATACATGCAATAGAAAAGTGAGAGGAATAATTCTCTTCCCCATGGCCTGATGGTGCTGAAATTAGGAAATTTCGTTGGGTCTAACCCCTTCAGGGGTCTCCAGTCAAAACCCTCTGTTTAGGGTGTTATCTCCATCTGCTGGCTGGACAACAGCCACGGGTCTGCCTGACTGAGCACAGCGATGGCTGTTCTCGGCTGTTCACAACCAAGCAGTGCTTGGGAGATCTCTAGATGGGCTCCCGTCCCTAATGTCACTGGAAATGCCCCTGTCAGCATCTGCAGAAATCCCGTCTGCAAAGCACAAACGCAGGCACTTTGCCCCCGCGCTCCAGACACGGCACTCACCAATCTGATGAGCTCCTCTTTGATAAGTCGTGTGATTTCTGCCTTTGCCTTCTGCACAGCCAGTTCATTGGCACCTGCAGACAACAAATAACCCCATTATCGTCTTCAGCGCTTTCTGAAAGTCAAGCGACAGCATAAACCCTGCTGGCTATTTCCAGAAACCCTGCAAAACTGGAATTTGGGAAAACTCTGGTTCTGTGCAGACTGCCACAGCGAGCCCCTGTTCAGTTTTAAGAAAGATACGTAAAACAGATGGATGTAAATTACACGGTTCAGAAATACCCGAGATTGGAGATTTCTTTGAGGAAAAACTACTCAACCATCATGAGATTTTGTTGTAGTGGTTGATGTAATTTCTTATACCTTTAACAGCTAAAAGTCCCACAATTCCATTTTCTTCCTCATTTCACACTGGCACAGGGATCTCTGTGCTTATTCTGGTATTTGTTTTCTTTTCCTTTCCCCCCCTCCCTCCTCTAAACTGGTTCCACACATGTTGGCTGTTCTCCTGTGGCAGGTCAGTCTTCTCAGGAGAAGCATCTGATTCCCAGGGATCATTTCCCAAAGGGTATTAAGATAAATGACTGCTTCTTTATATCAATTTGCAAAGTGACTACAGTGGGTCTGTGACTGAGCATCCAGAGGCTATGACTACAGATACTCCAGGAGTAATCAGCAAACTAGAGGCCTATCTTTCCCTTACAAAACGAAACCTTTACAAAAAGAGTACATACTTTCTATAGCCAAATAAATCTTGCGCTCTCCTTCCTTGGGTTCTTTGCCTGGAGGGAAGTAAGTTCCTCTGATTGTAATTGCAGCTTCAGAGTATTCACTGATCCTCTGCAGCGCTTCCTTGGAGGTCACCTTCCACCTGGCCGTCTGCAAGGGAAGGGGGAACCAAGGAGGAGAAAGGCTTCACACGAAACCGCAGTCCCAAGGGCAGGGGAGGTTTTAGATGATCAACAAGAACTCTGCTCTGGGGAAACGGCTCACAGCAGCTTTCAAAACTCAGGCTGACATTTTAGCCAGCTGCTTTTATGCAAGTGTTTTTAAAAATTCTGCCTCGTGGCAGCAAGATGAAGTTATGGAAGAAGGAGAAAAGAGAACAGACATGTAATACTACTGAAGCAACTCTAGACACCTTCTATTTTGCCACATTGAAAGTTTAAAACTTGTACATTTTTGTGATTTTCTGAAGTGGCACTCAAGTTTGGGGGTTTTTTTTGCCTTTTTTTTTCCCCCCAGGAACAGACTTCAAGGGCAAAACGCGCTGTGAACGGCTGCAAGTGCTTCCCTTTCACAAAATAAATCCTGTTTATTTCTAAACAGTTCATTGGTTAAATACAAAAGCAAGTAAACCTTAGAACCTCCACAAACAAAGCTCAAGGAACAAACACTGCCAGTTGTTTTCCAGAACCCTGCAAAAATTATGCCAAATCTCTGCTATCTCCTCAAAATACTTCATTATTCCATTCATTTAGACAATGACACCACTGAAAAAGCATCTAGTAGAGTGTTCTAAGTTGCTTGTAGATTGTGACAATTCTTTTGTCGCTGTGAGCTCAGACTGCCCTGGTGTGAAGGCAAAGCTTTGCACCTCATGAGCGCAGCGTATCCTTAAAGGGTTGGAAGATCCTTAGCAAAACTATAAACTCTAGAGGATGTTCTATGGACAAGGGACTGCTTAGAATAAGAATTAAGAGGATTTCCACGAGGGAAGGGGAACAAACCAGTAACATGAGAACTTGCTGAAATAAGGTGATTCTGGGGAAAACCTCAAAGATAAAGACAAGAAATTTGCACTTGATACTGTGGAATATAAACCCTCAGAAATAAGAGATGAGGAGACTGGAGCAGCAGTGTCCCCAGTGGCAGAAATACCCAGGTGATAATACAAAAGCAAAGAGCAGTATCAGTCACAGCAGTATGGGCTTTGAAATAAAATGCCAGACTACGTCAAAACTTTGGGTATGAGAGAAGGCAGAGGCAGAGGGTGAAAAGATTATTGTCTGATAAGGAATCCTTGCTTTTCTGATACTCTCTGGAGTATCTCCAAAGCACTCCAAAGTCTCTATAAGAGACAAAACATTTTCTGGGTATATAAGCTACGAAAACAGGCTTTGTTAAATAATGGCCATTTACAGCAAAAGGGTGACTTGCCTGTGGGAAGTCATTGATCTCCAATTCTTCTTCGTATCTCTTAAAGGATTCATTTTGTCCTCCATCCTGTTTCTCTTCCTCCTGCTTCTCGATGGGTACATAGTTGAGCTTAGCATTGATTTTTTCAGCCAGCTGCTCTGCGATGGTCTTGGCAGACACAGTAGGAGCTTGGATGGTGCCTCCTCTCAGGATAGCATTTGTCGCCTGCTGCATCACATCCTGTAAAAACCAAAACCCACCACCACAGGGCTGTGCTGAGAACAAGGCAGCCAAAATCGCTACAGGCTTGGGGCAGTGTGGCTGGAGCTGCCTGGCTGAAAAGGACCTGGGGGTGCTGGTCGACGGGCGGCTGAACATGAGCCAGCAGTGTGCCCAGGTGGCCAAGAAGGCCAATGGCATCCTGGCTTGCATAAAGAATAGTGTGACCAGCAGAAGTAGGGAGGTGATTGTCCCCCTGTGCTCAGCACTGGTGAGGTCACACCTTGAGTATTGTGTCCAGTTCTGGGCACCTCAGCACAAGAGAGATATCGAGGTGCTGGAGCAAGTACAGAGGAGTCTTACGAGGAGGGATTAAGGGAGTTGGGATTGTTTAGTTTGAGGAAGAGGAGGCTGAGGGGAGACCTCATCACTCTCTACAACTGCTTGAAAGGGCATTGTAGGGAGGTTGGTGCTGGTCTCTTCTCACGGGCAATGAGCGATAGAAGGAGAGGGAATGGCTGCAAGCTGCAGCAGGGGAGGGTTAGGCTGGACATTAGGAGAAAATTCTTCACAGAGAGAGTGGTCAGTCAGTGGAATCAGCTGCCCAGGGAGGTGGTGGAGTCCCCATCCCTGACTGTGTTTCAGAGTAGATTGGATGTGGTGTTGAGGGATCTGGTGTAGGGGAGAACTTGTAGAGTAGGGCTGATGGTTGGACTTGATGATCCCAAGGGTCTCTTCCAACTTACACGATTCTATTCTATGACAAGAAGTCCTAAAGAACCAATGAGGGTTTTGTTAAAGCTGTCTACGTAACACAATTGTCCGTAAAACAATTATGGACAATTAGTTCTCCAAAGTTCTCTTCCTCCTCTGTTCCTTCAGTGACTTCCCTCACACCTGCACAGAAAAGATCCTACTGCTCTTCTGTATTTGGCCCGAAAAACCCGTGGCCATTCCAGACCACATTAACCTCGGTCTGAACGGACTGCGTTTCACCTGCTCCAGCAGAGACACACGTCCCGCAACTCGGATAAAGCCGGCAGAACCCAATTGTGTCACTTTATCCACAATGCATTAACTCTTTGCCAGGGCAGACAAAGCATTTCCAGTCCTGGGTTAAACTCAATTACCAATCCCACAGCTCCTACCCGCGTTAGCCCAGCACAAACGAGGTAAACAACGCGGCGCACGCCGTTACCCGTGTGCAGCAGCACCACGTGAAACAGCAGCCACAGAGCAAAGAATTGAACAACCTGCATAAAACCAAAATAAATAAAGAAAAAAAACCCTGCTCTGCAAAGAGCCTGACCTTAAAGTGGAAGGGGACTAACACTTGGGCTTCTGCTCCGAGATTCTTCTGGGCATTGATTCTCAAGGCCAATCTTTTTGCAATCTCCAGTTTCTCTGCGTTCCCAGCGGAGGGCGTAGGAGCGTTGGACGTTCCCGGTGCCGCCATGTCCTTCACTCTTTTCTTTGAGTTGAACATGCTTTCAATCTGTTCATCAATCTGCAGGAAACAACTGCCATTAGATCACTGCGTTTACCGTTGGACGATCTCATCCCACCCCAAAGAATGGAATCGCCAAGGTGCGGTTTTGGCTGACGTGCTTCGAAAGGAATCACTCTGGCACGGACGGCAGAGGCCTGCCCAGAACCACAACTCCAGCACAGGAACAGGACATCTAATAGCCAGGGCAAAGTCTGAACCCAGAAGGTACTTTCAAGGTCAGGAAAAGGAGTCTAACAAGCACTGAGAAAGGAATCCAGTAAGGATTTAGAAATAGCAAAGGCAGCTATGAATTTCTTTAAAATACTGCAGGTCAAAAAATGTCTGTAATTGAGGGCAACAGCTCCATTTACTTCACACAAGGTTAATATTACAAAGAAAATTTCTCTGACATTTACAGAACTATATGCACTAAGCACAAAATACCAGTAAAGTGAGAATGAAAATTTCAACTTCACACATCTTGATCTTCGTAGCTATTATATCAAAGAATATTTGTGAAGTTTAACTGATTATTAATATTAATTAACTAAATTAACTAAAAACCTAATTAGTTAGAAGAGGGAAGATTTGGATTAGAGGTTAGGAAGAACTTTTTTGCTGTGAGGGTGGTGAGAGCCTGGCCAGGTTGCCCAGAGAAGCTGTGGCTGCCCCATCCCTGGAGGGGTTCAAGGCCAGGTTGGAGGGAGCTTGGAGCAACCTGGTGTGGTGGGAGGTGTCCCTGCCCAGGGCAGGGGGTGGAACTGGGTGGGCTTTAAGGTCTCTTCCAACTCTAACCATGCTATGACTCTATGAATTACATCAGTAACACAGGACACGGACTAACAGAACCCCAGGCCTTCTGCAAGGCGTGTGTAACCGACTGGGGAAGCCCCAAATACACTGGAAATCCTTAACCAACTTAAATCTTGGGTTTGGGTGCTTACATCAACAGCTGTATCTTCATCATCCGAATCCTGCAAGCCAAGAGCGGCTTTTTGTAGCTTCTTTCGTTCATTAGCCAAAGCCTGTTCCGTTTCATCGAATTTGAAACCTTTGCCTGAGAATCCGCTGCTTTTTTTAATCAACTTTCCCTCCTGAAAAAAAAAACCCAACACGTAGAAGCTTAAACCCCCTATTCCAGTCACAGCTATAGAGTCATACCAGTAACTTTGAAGTTATTAATTTCAAACAAACCAAACCCTAGCACATTTAGAAAGCTCTTCAATTTTAAAAACTGTGTTTTACAATGAAGTGCAATAAAAAAGCTGTGTTAATACAGAAACAAGACACTTGGGATTTTCTGTACGTACACACTTTAGATGCTTTTCCAATGCAGTAAAAAAACCAAACTCCAATTTTTAGATTGGAAAAACTCTGAAGTCACACTTCTCAGCACGAGCCAGATCCTGTGACAGTGGGAGCTCTGGAAATCATAATACAACTTCTGCAAAAGAACTCTGTTCTCTTTTATGTGAATTTTGATAGAAGCCAAAGTGCCCCTCACGCTGCAGGCGTTTCTCTGTCACACACCAGATGACAATATCTACATGTAAACTCCTGTAAATGACATTCAAGATCCCAGTTCTTGAAAACACCCACAGCGGTACCTGAGCACCCCTATGTGAAGTGGGTGGGACGACTCTCAAATGTAAACTGTCCAGCTGGATCCAGGTGCAGACCCATAAAACCCAGACCAATGCTCTCCACGGAAGAAAGAATTACTCACAGCCTTCTGCTGGTCTTTGAAGTCGGCCCAGAGCTTCTCCAAATCAGGGGGAATTGGATTCCCAGACAATTCCAAAGCCTTAATGATATCACCAGCATATCGTGCCTGGTCCTCGGTAATGAAGGTATATGCATACCCCTGATAAAAATGAATTAAAAAGGTCATAAAGAAAGGTCTCTAAAGGCAGTTTATCTCTAATTTTATTGAGGCACCCTTGCACAGGTGCTGCTGTTCATTAATAACTGTGATATTAATGCATCAGCTTTGTTTTAGCAGAGTGTAGAGTAACCGATGCCATTTCCCAGGGAGCTGGTAATCAGCCCCAGGTGGAAGAAACTGAAGTCTTCCTTTTCCATCTTGTCCTGGGTAAAAGCTCAGAAAATAAAACAGTGTACATTCAGTAGGGCACATTTCCAACAGTGAAAAACGCCTGAACTTTCAGCCACGAATGGGAGTTAAAAGAACATTCCTACCTCTGGGAAATATTCAAGCTCCAACTTTCACAGGGCTAAAACTCACAATGTACTTTTCACACGACCACTCAAAACCTTAGATGCACTTTAAAGGAAAACCCTCTTCCCACCCATGACAAACTACTCCCTCTGTAGCTCTCCCTTGGGAACACCTCCATCAAGCAATAAATAAGGAAAAAAAGCTCAGTGATAAGCAGAACAGGCAATTAGTTACACATACTTTATTGCCGGCTCGACCAGTTCGTCCCGCTCGGTGCACGTAATCTTCGTAATGGTTGGGGCAGCTGTAATTGACCACCAGCATCAACTGTTTTACATCCAAGCCCCTCGCTGCTACAGAGGTGGCCACCAGGAGCTTGCAAGTTCCATTCTTGAAATCATTAATTATGCTGTCCCTGTCGTACTGATCGATGCCTGCCAGAGAGCACACCCAGCAGTGAGTTGCAAAGCTCTGCTCTGAGCCAAAACAATTTTCCCATAGGTCAAAACATCCTCCAACTTCAACCAACCAAGGGCCTAAGCAAATAAAATGCCACTACATTCACACTTGTACAGGCAAAATACCTCAGCCAGAATAATCAATCTTGTAGTCTATTATCCAGAATAACACAACTTTTTTTTCCACTTCCTGTACCAAGTCCCTCAAAAGTTTCTTTAATATGATTTTCTATTTGACTTCTTATATTCGATTATAAGCTCTCTGGAGGGAGGTGTCCCTGCCCAGGGAAGGTGGGTGGCACTTGATGATCTTTAAGGTTCTGCCAAGAGAAGGCAGAAGGCTTGGAGCANCTTTTTTTTCCACTTCCTGTACCAAGTCCCTCAAAAGTTTCTTTAATATGATTTTCTATTTGACTTCTTATATTCGACTAAGATCTCATCTGGAGGCTCTGCCAAGAGAAATCTCAGAAGAATGAGAATATTTTTCCCTCTTCCATAGTTGCACTAAACGAACAGTGGGGTTTTTTATGCATCGGTTACTGTAATTTAAGAGCATTATATATAAAGTGTTAAACTACTCCGGGAAGGACAATATTCTAAAGAGATTTCCTCTTCTTGCTACTACACTCTTTCTGTTACGTTACTACCTGACGGCAGGAAAGTGGAACAACAGCTGCTGTTACTGGGGAATCTCAAATAAAGAATATCACACGATACTCCCCCGATGGCGTTCGCCACCATGGCGAGTGGTTAGTGATATTCCCCCAGAGGCATGAACTCTCAGTCCCAGTCCTGCTGCACACGGAGAAGATGTGACACCTGATGACATCTCACAGGCTATAATGAAGAGTAATGACTGAAAAGTACCATGTCAGGTTGACATTAAGAGACAAGTATCTTTCCCAATGATAAAGCAAAGCCTGCTTAGGAAGAACAAAGAATTGGTACTATGCAGGAACGAAGTAACTTCTCTTTGGAACTACTGAACACCAATATCCCAGTCTGGAGTTGTTAATAGAAATCCTTAAGATTGCAGATTACCTCCATGAAGAGACAAGCAGGGGTAAGAGGCTCTCATTAAATCTTTCAACAGCCCATCAGCGTGTTCTTGCTTATCTACAAATATGATAACTGAACCCTTCTCCTGATAGTGTCCCAGTAGCTCCAGCAACTTCAAAAACTTGTTCTCTTCTTCTATGACAATCTGGAAAAAAAAAAGATACAAAAGCAAAGGAGAAAAGAGTATAAATTGTATCTTAAGCTATTAAACACATTCAGGGTGCATAGAAATAAAAAGGAGGAAGGGGCAATGACTTTTTGAGGCTGTTTCCACAGCGAGTGGCAAAAGTGCTGCTCAGATTAGAGCTACACAAACAAGTTTTAAAGAAAAAAAAAAGCCATCATATTGTTTTTGCAAATTAGGGTGTTAGTTGATTCTGAGCTCATCCTCTGAAATGAAAGCCCTGCGGGGATTTCAGTTTATAGGAAGCGCTGCCGGGAAGGATCTCGTGCAAGCAAAGGAGAGGTGGTGACGTGTGATACTCACAACGTGTTGCTCCACATCGGAACAGACAACGCTTCTGCCTCCCACCTGCACTTCTATAGGTTTACTTAGGATTCTCCGAGCTAGTGCCTCCATAGCTCTGGGGAAAGTAGCAGAGAACATGACAGTCTGCCGGTCAGGCCTGACGTTGTCTACAATGCGCATAACCTGGTTCAAGAGAACATTCCCCGTTAATACTCAAGCGCTTCGACTGAGCTTCACGCACGTACAGAGCTGTGGTCCTTAAGGCGCTGGCACTGGAAGACAGGCAAAACTCGCTGGATCCCAAAGGAAGCCGAGTGGCAATAACCAACCCCACAGCAGAAATCCTGCAGCTCCAGAGAGAAAAATAAAGGAACTTTCCTACTTCTGGAGGACAAGCAGCCTGATGACACCTGGAAGAGCTGTGGGTGTCCAAAGCTGCCAGACAGTCATTTGTTACCAACGTTTCCAAAACGTGCCTGAGGTTGCCAGGAGACATCAAAGGCTTTATAATCAGGCTACAACTACTAATAGGGCATCTGCATCAAGGGATTATACAGAGTTATAACATGGCCGCAGATATCCAAAACAAGTGCGTAAAAATAAAATCACAGAATCATAGAATGGTTAGAGTTGGAAGGGACCTTAAGGATCATCAAGTGCCACCCACCTTCCCTGGGCAGGGACACCTCCCTCCAGACCAGGTTGCTCCAAAACCCCTCCAACCTTGCCATCAACCCCTCCAGGGATGGGGCAGCCACAGCTTTTCTGGGCAACCTGGGCCAGGCTCTCACCACCCTCACACCAAAGAAGTTCTTTCTAGCATCTAATCTAAGTCTCCCCTCTTTCAATTTAAAACCATTCCCCCTTGTCCTAACACTACACTCCCTGACAGAGTCCCTCCCCAGCTCTCCTGTAGCTTCCTTCAGGCACTGGAAGGCTGTTATAAGGTCTCCCCAGAGCTGCCTTGTTCTCCAGACTGAACACCCCCAACTCTCCCAGCCTGTCCTCGTAGAAGAGGTGGCTCCAGCCCTCGCATCATTTTCACGGCCCTCTGCTGGCCCCCTTCCAACAGGTCCACGTCCCTCCTGTGTTGAGGTCTCCAAAGCTGGACACAGTGCTCCAGGTGGGGTCTCAATATTGTGTATTAGATAATAGCATACAGAGTATAAAATCTAACTATACAGAAACTTCTTGAAAACATGGCCTGTGAGGATAACAGAAAAATTCAAGAGTCAGTTTAAACTCTTGTCCACTCACAGCCCCTCTTGCTGATCGCTCGTTGGCAGCACAGCGATAACGTAGCGCTGCACAACTCCTGGAAGCAGAGAGCAACATCTTATGGCAATATCCCTCGTGTCGCTCCTTACCTGAGGCTCAAATCCCATGTCGAACATCCTGTCCGCCTCGTCAAGTACAACGTACGTGACTCTACGCAGATTGGTCACCCGGCCTGGGAAAGGAGAGGAAAAAACACATGGGAAACAAAATCAAAAGGAAATCTGGTTTCCCTCAGGAATAAATATTTTATTTTTTTTTTTAAATGTTATATAGTCTCACTATCTTCTAACAAAGACATTAATTAATTTCTTTAAAAAAATTCACTAAGCGTGAATTTTAATATTCTCATTTTAATCAGGTATAACGTTCTGGGAAACGACTAAGTATGCACAAGGCCCTTTATTTTGTCAAACTCTTCTCTTGCATACCATCATAGGGCCAGAAGAACCTGTAAAATTCAGAAAAGTGCCCTCGCCAAAACACATCATAAAACTAAGACTGAGATGAAGCAAGGAGCCACATCAGCCATTATCTGACAGCGCCACCTAGAAAAAAACATATTAGAGATTACAGCGCATGTGTGGAAGGCAAAGTGCTAAAGTCCAGTGCTAACTGTTGCAGCCTCAGAACAATTCCTTACACATCTAATCTGTAACGCTTCCTTGGAGCTAGAAATCACTATTTGAGGGTAATCAGACTAACTCTAGGTAACTGCTAATAACACGCACAGGGAGACTAAGCGGTCTTTTCAGAATGAATACATAAAGGTGAAAACCTACCCAGCAGCAGCACAACCGAAGTTAACATTAAGAACCACCCCAACCTCTGGGACAGCTGGAAATGAAACAAGCACGCGGTCTATGCGTGAACGCTTGGAAATTACGAGGGACGGGGTAATTAGCACCCTTCCCAAGCAAACGGCTAAGAGAACCCCGTCAGGAGACGGCCTTCACCCAAGCACTTAAGAACCACATTCTCAAACGCTATAAACGGCTCAACACGTTCAGCTCCGAACACCCGTGTGGAGCCCCTGTCAAATGCTCTCAGAACGGAACAGACTCTCCGCGTTTTCTACCGCTGTCGCTCAGCCTTGGGCCTCTCCGACTACAGCAGATTTCGGTCCTTTCAGCACCAGCAAATTCTGGCTGAATCCTCAATTTTTCAGAGATTTGGCGCTGCGGGGGTGTGTTTGACTGTTTGTTTACGATATGGAATTCATACTTAAGGAACAAAACAAATAGTTCTTAAAAATCTACATATCTATTTAACACCTTAACACTTTCATCCCCAAATAATAACTTTGTAAAATTACTTGGGAACAGCATTAATGTACCTACCTTTGACGATTTAAGTCTTGGAAGCCCAGTTCTATATGTCTTGAAGGTACTTTTTCCACAGAAGTTAAATAATGTCAACAGTTTAGTAGAGGTTTTGATGTGGAATAATTTAATAATAAAACTTTATCTAATAAGCATGCAATGGTTACACTAGGACAAAACCTCTTAAAGCTGCAGTGGCTCAGTTTAAATCAAGCTGAGTATTTGATGTAAGGTCAGTTCTTTGACTTTGGAACAGTTATTTAGGGAGGGCTTCTTTGTCTGTCGTGTTTGTTAAAACCAACAGATAAAGGCAGAGTCAGAGACTCTTGAGTAACAGTGGGGAACTGCAGAGCTACGCTAACAACAGCAAAGGATCAACGGGCAGACAAAATAAGCAACTTTTATTTAACCTTCATCTAAATGACTCGAAATTAAAGAATTTGGACCAGCACATTTTAAATTTAACAGCGATAAACATTCTCAGAAACTCTCCAAGAACGTAGGATTTCCTGTCCTCCCCCAAAAAAGTCAAACCAGTGTGATTAACCCTAGTATTAGTGCTGTAGATTCTCAACAGCGAGATAGTGCAGCCTGAAGAGATATAAGAAAATTCCATAAGACCATTTATCAAAATACATGATCTTTTGAATTTGTTAGAATTACACAACAAATACATAAAAATAATTCTCCATAGGAAAAGGTTTTCTACTCACCATTGTTAGCTGCTAACATGTCAATCATACGCCCAGGTGTGCAAACAATAATTTCAGCACCTCTTTTGAGTTCAGCTATCTGATTTTGAGAAACAAGAAACAGGCCATTAGAATGGGGTGGCTTTTGCTTTGTGGTTTGGGCGTTGGGTTTTCTTTTTTTTCTCTTTAAACCCCCCACCCCACGTATCACCTTGCAAAAAAGAAAACAAGATACAGCTCAATACAGCTGCTCTACTAACATGAATTGTGTATGCAAAGATTTTGCTTTAAGAAAAGAAAGATTTTCTTTGGAAAACTCTGCTTTCCAAGAGTAACTACTGACAAGCGAGTTACCACCACTTGAAGCAGTTATAAGGGGGAAGTGACTTTTATACAGCTCAAGTCCTATACAAGATCATAGAATCATAGAATCATTCAG
>VZTM01003598.1:110625-134716 GCA_013400555.1 Jacana jacana | reverse complement strand
CAGGCGCGGGCACCGCCCGCCGCTGAAGCCAGCGCCTCCATGTCGTGTAAGGGCAGGAGAACGGAGGAGGAGGCGGCGTGGGGAGGGCCTCTCGCGCGCGAAACACCCCCTCCATGGCAGTACGGTGCCCATAGTAAAGATGACCGCTCCAGATTCGGAAGTGACGTCACGACGTGTGACGTGACGGCGGGGGCGCGTTGCGGGGGCGGGAAGGGTTGAGGTGACAGACGGCTCCGGCCGGGGTGAGGTGCTTCGGGGTTGGCGGAAAAGGTGCCGCCGTGCTCCGAGCACTGCTTTTTTTTGCTGAGAATTCTGGTTGCAGTAAATCCGGCAAATCCGCGTTGGGTGGGGGGAAAAAAGGTAGTACAGGATGGTAAGATTCTCCTTATCATCTATATCCTCCCTATCAACAATAGCAGCGTTCTGTGCAGAAACTTGAAAGTATGAGACTAAATGAAGGTTCGTGTTTTTAACCAAAGCAGTGTTTACCTGAGTAGGAAAACAGGAGAAGGGGTTGAGTAGCACGCTGAGGGGAAAACCCAAGGGGATGAGATCTTCCGAGGATTCCGCCATTACCTCACCATTACAAACCAGGCACCGTCTTCTGTTCTAGCGAGATGCAGTTGACATGATCTTCGTATTTCTGTGCAATAAAAAGTCCCATCACACCTCAGCTTGCACAACAAAAAGTGAAAAAACTGGGCCCCAGTATTTTTCCCTGGGCTGGACATCCCCATGGCTGACGGGGACAGCAAAAGCACCCCAAAGCCAAACCAAATGAAGACAGGGACATGGTCACTTTCACGGAATCAGGGGATCTTCAGAGCTGAAGAGACCTCTAGAGCTCATCCCGTCCCACTCCCCTGCTAAAGCAGGGCTGCCCAGAGCACAGCACTCAGGGCTGCATCCAGGCAGGGCTGGAAGGTCTCCAGAGAAGGGGACTCCACACCCTCCCTGGGCAGCCTCTGCCAGGGCTCTGCCACCCTCACCCCAAACAAGTTTCTCCTCATCTTCCAATGGAACTTCCCGTGTTCCAGACTGTGCCCATTGTCCCTCATCCAGTCACTGGAAACCACTGAGAAAAGTCTGGCTCCATCCTCCTTCAACCCACCCTCAATACAGTCTCCCCTCAGCCTTCTCTTCTCCAGGGAAGAGCCCCAGCTCTCTCAGCCTTTCCTCATCAGGGAGATGCTCCAATCCCTCCATCATCTTTGTTGCCCTACGCTGGACTCTCTCCAGCAGTTCCCTGTCTCTCTTGACCTGGGGAGCCCAGAACTGGACACAGGATTCCAGTTGTGGCCTCACCAGCACCAAGTAGAGGGGGAGAACGACCTCCCTCAACCTACTGGCCACTCTTCCCTGCACAGCCCAGGATTCCATTGGCCTCTTGGCCACAGGGGCATATTGCTGGCTCATGGACAGTTTACTGTCTACCAGGACCCTCAGATCCTTCTCCTCAGAAGAGCTTCCCAGCAGGTCCACCCCTAACCTCTATCGGTGCCTGCAATTCTTCCTTCCCAGGTGCAGGACCCTACACTTACTCTTTCTGAACCTCATGAGGTTCTTCCCTGCCCAGCTCTCCAGCCTGTCCATCAATACTGCAAACTAATTACCTTTAACATCCTTGACACTAAAGACTTTCCTCTTGTTAACTCACAGACTGTGCCTCAGGCACTTCAGGTCGAAGCAGGACTCAGCTTCAGGATCCTGTGCTTGAGAGTTCCAAAGACCTGGAACTGGTGCCATTTGAACATTGAGCCGCAGCCGGAGCAGTGAAATTCAGCAGCAGGAAGAAGATTAACTGTTTTGGAGAAAAACTTTGTGCTGACAAGTCCAATATTTCTACGATATCAAGTGATTTAGAGAATGATATAATTCTGTATTCGAAAGCTGTTAAATGCAGAGGTCAAAGTATCACGCTCACCCACGACAAACCAGCAGCAGCAGTGACAACAGCTCATAACTAAACTGGCAAGTGAAAGATGGAATGACTTTTACACAATAAAAAAAAAAAAACAAAAAAAAAGGTGTTGAAAGAATAGGATGTTCAATGAAGATACAGCATTGCCTACAATAAAACTGATCCCCGTCCTGGGAACGCTGCTGAAGGCTAAATTCCAGCCACCAGCGGCAGTTGTCTCTCGAGACCAACTCCCAGCCCGATGGCAGGCACCTCTGCAGGCTTACTGGGAGAATAAACCCCAAGGTAGGACTCAATTACACTGCTGACTGACAGGGAAGCTCTGAAGGGACAAAAAGTGCCAGGAACAGGAAAAAAAAAATCAGCTGTAACTGATTTTCTCAAATTCCCCCTCAGTTTCTATCACATAAATACTACATTTTAGCCAAAAAGTAGAATTTATCATTTGCTGGTATTTATTTTGTGTAGCATTTTTCTGGATTGATCAGACACACTACCCTATTGTCATTTATAAGAAAGGACTGATGGACTTGCATGAGTTCTTTCAATTAATTTTATTGAGTAGCCAAATCTGATAAATTAGCACAGATAAAATAAGCATTTGCATGTGTTACAAATGACTTTTTTTACAGGAATAAAACAGTGAAAATTACAAACTGTAAAAAGGAGGACAAGTAAATCCTGTCTCAAATTCAGAGGGGGGAAGATTTATAACTTCATACTGAAGATCAAATGTTTTGAGTTCAGAAAACAAAGATTTAATATTACAATATTATACACTACTTTACAAAATTAAATTTACTATAAAGGAATACATCCATGATAGTAAACAGAACCTTAAAATCACATTTAATGGTCCCTTATTTAACAGCCATTCTGCGTCTTTGATTAAATTCTGTTAAGAAATTAATTCTAAATAAAAGTGAATCATTCTGGTTATTGCAACATAGTCTACGTGGACTTAGGCTCAAATATATTAAATTAAAAACGATAATGAAAGCAAAGTAAAATGGATGGTAACAATGTTGGCTGAATGCTAGTGTGCCAAATACAGAAATAAAGGGGTTTTTTTTTAATAATAATTAAAAATAAAAGTCTTCAACTAGAAAAATAGAGCACATTTGCAGTGGTAGAGATGCCAGGCTGAGATCTAAATGCCAGAGCCGCCCATGCCTATTTTTGCAGTTCATCTTCAGCGTCCTCGTTTTTCAGCTGGAGGTAAAAGTGGCACATGTTGCAGGTAGTTTGTGGGTCCCTCCTGCCCGCCCTGCCCTTATGGCAACAACACGAGGTGGACCAGGCAGCCCTTTCCCGCTGCCAGGGAATAAACTAAGCAAGGTCAATCAGGAATTTCCTCCCAAGCGAAGAGAACTCCCAGAGGGTTCCGTCTGATTCTTGTTTGAAACGGTTTGCTCTGTGAAGCTTACAGACTCTGAATCAAAGCTGCTAATTGCCACAAAGACGGACATCGTTAGCCATTAGTCTGGTGTAGGTAACGCCATGGAGCCATCTCCAAGGTTTATGTGTGTGTGTGGGGGTGTTTATAAAAAAAAGGGATAGAATAGCAAAATACAGTGATAGTAAGAAACAGGCTTTGGGTGGGCTGTTAGATGCAAGGATGCTTTTCAACATCTGCGTGACAATACACATAAACCCCAAGTTTTAAGTCATAACCTGTGCAGATGCATAGCTTCCATTTCTGATTGAAGAGACTCCTTTCCCCCCAGAAAAAAAAATATAATAGTAAAATCATACTGTCAAAACTTAAAAAAAACCCCAACCCGCTTCACTATGGCTAGAAACTGTGCAATTCTCTGAAAAGCTGTTCAAGTAAATACATTCCTGTTTGCTACGGAGGCAGCAGAGAGGGGAGCTTAGATTGGCTCTATAATAACCTTTCCGTGCTGTTTGTGACCTTGTTGGGAACACCAGCTTCTTGTGCTCCAGCGACAAGAACAACTTCCCGAGAGAAACTCCTTCCCTGAAGGAAGGCAACTCCTGTCAGGCCTGTGCAGCTACAGCCTGAAACAGCAAACAATGACCCTACGATGTCCTTTGCCGTTTCTCTCACGGGATGGGAGTTAACCAGCCTCCTCACAGGACACTTCATCCCTGGGAAGTGTTTTACCTGCTCAGGAAGTAGGTTTTGCAAGACTTTTGAGTTTATCACTGTTAAATTAAAAACAATAGGAGGCAAACCAAGCTTTCTCCATGGGCACAGAGATACAGTGACTTAAATACTCTTTACGTTGGTAGCTCAGTGATAGCTTCACCTCCAAAATGGAACGATTCTTAATAGGCTTTCATATAAATATTTTTGCATATACGTTTTCACTCCAAGTCCAACGTCAGCTTCCATCTGCAGCTCTGGCAGGGAACTGAGAGCACATTTAAAGCTTGGATTTGGTGCACACTGGCTTTGGACCTAGGCTCCTTACACAGCTGCAGTAAAGGAAAAAAAAAAAACAAACAAGCAAACCAGTTTCTTGAAAACTTCAAGCCTGTCTCAAACCAGAAACAAACCTTCAAGCACACTATAATATTTTTGTCTGTATAAAAATAAGTCCTTTTCCAACTCAATGCTGTCTCAAAACATGAGGTTTGAGGTGCTGTGGTACAAACTCACTTCGGAAACACACTAGAGTTTCGGGGCTTGACTTTCAGTTAATGTAAACAAGAGCTAAAAGCCTAAACAAACCAAAACACATGAGACACCTTCCTTCCTCGCCCTTCCCCTCCCACACCATTCACCAACTGAAGTGAAGAAGAAAACCAAAGCTTGCCATCTCCCTCAGGCTGCTTTTGCTGCTGACTCAGCCACTGACTTTTAAACGCGTTTCTCATACAGGGCCCACTCCTCCCCACTAGTTTTTCATTAGAATACTGACTTATTAAAAAGCTTTAACAAACTGGGCCCTCTGTGTCCGGGTTAAGCTTACCTTTAGTCCTGTTAGCCCCAGTCCAATCCAAGCCCTGGATTCTACACTTCCTAACTATTTGTTCGTTTCACAGCGAGCAGCTGTTCCGTTGCTACTTTAAGCACTAAGTTGAACACTGAGAAGCTCGCTCTGTCATCACTGGGATGCACTTAGAAAGAATTTCCCTGCAAACCATGATCAGTATCTGTGAGGTTTTTAGATCTAGCAGCAAAAAAAAAAAATAAATTTAAAAAAATGCAGAGAGTTACAGAAATATACATTTTGAACAACAAAGAACTCTTTATTTTACAAAATGTATTTCACCTTTTCAGTATTGCCTTTGTAAATGTACTTCATGCTGCAACTACTTACAGTAAAAACATGATTTGCAGCAAATTAAAGGTGCTCAACCAGTTCCACCAGTTTGATTTTTTTTTTTTTTTTAAGGTACAATATTACGTAGTTGAACATTTGATTCTCAGATGTGGTCCTTTATTTGCTTTAGTTCGTTGAAATCACAGTGAGAACTTCTCATCAACTGCCTCAGGCCACAGATTTAATGAAGATATTACAAGCACAATCGTTCCTTACTGCAAAATCTTTCCTCAAGGAAGTGAGCCAAAGGCTAGTGTTTCATTTATTCACTTGCTGCTGTATATGAAGGAGGAATTCATAGTATGATAAGGCTGATTCTGTTCTGTCTTCAATCATGTTTTGCAGAAAACTTGATTTCAATGGACTGTCATCCCTTAAAAATGAAAATACAAGTGTTTGAGCAAAAGAAACATTTGCTAAGATCTACAGTGCAACACGTGAATAAAGTTACAGGTCAAGGGGTGAGATATTCCCAGAGCTTAAGGACACATGAAAAGAGGATCTCAAATAGCCTCTGTGATTAATCCTAACAAGTGCACTTAGCAGCAGTGACTGCACTTATCTGACATCAACTCAAGATTGTTCCATGACATTTAGTCTTTTTTAGCCTGTGGAAGTTCTAATTAGAGACAATTCGTAACGAGTCATAGCCATTGTCAAATCTGAGGCACAGCATGCACCATTGTTCAAGCTTCCATTAAGAAAGCTCAGTATATAATATCCAAATGCGTGCTGTTAAGAGGTCCCTGAAGAAGCACAAAGACTGTTAAAAACACTTACTTCACTATATATAGTATAGGAAAGAAAGGTCTCTGTTCTCTCAGCCAAGAAATGAAAGATGTTGTTCTGATGGATTCCGCAGTTTCAAGCTCTGGGAGATGTGTCTGAGAAGCAAAGGGTATCATTAATTTATTTTTTTTTTCAGAATAAAACAGTAAAAGGAACACTTAAAATAGCCCAATTCAACCCTCACCAGGTACAAAGGAAACCCAGACAGGTATGTTTCGCGTTATACAGTTTTAGTCCCTTTAACCACTGACAGCCTCTCCTTACTCTGCTTTCCTGAGAAGATCTATAAAGTTTTACCCTGGAGAAACTAAATTATTTCTTTTCCTGAATCTGAATTGATAGTGAATAACAACCAGAGGGCTATTGCTCAAACAGTGCTATTTTAGTTCTCGTGGAAATAGCATTCTGGTGGCACTGCACCCTTGGGGTACAGCAAAGCAGCCACTTACCATGTTCTGCGGTATTGAGCCGTAATTTGGAACTCCGAGGACTTGGCTGATGAAGTTCTGCCCACAGTTCTTCCCAACCCACAGGAACATTACCTGAAAGATACCCAGCCATAACAACATCAATCCCACGCAAAAACCACACCTCAGCAGTCTCCTACACGTTCTGAGTTCTCAGAAAGAAAGCATCAAGTAAATGGGGGTGGTTTTGAACGTAATTCACCACAGAACTTACAGAGCCAGCATCCATAAGGTAAGCACCATCTCTGCTCAGCTTCTCCACTGACAGCTGGAGGATGGGGGGCTGAGGTATAGTCCTGTCGTTTATGTTAAGAGCCCCCTAAAGGAAAAAGCAAAAATAAAACCAGTGGTTCACACCTTGATGCACCGGAACAGGCACAAGAACAGAAAATAGGATGTATTTACATCAAATAGTGAAGCTGAACCCTTCTTCTTCTCACTTTAGTTAGAGTCACACTTCAAGTGCATAACTTACTAATAAATCTCAGTGTTTTATTTAGAGAGGGTGTACTTCATCAGCTTAATCTGAGCTAATTAGTTCTAGAGTCGGAATATCAGATTTCTTCTGTACAAAAGCTGTGATTTCTAAAATTATCCAGGCTCTTACATACATATCCTCTCACTATCCAGAGAACCACTGTGACATTTTAAAATAAAGGAAGCTACAGAGGGACAAAAAGTTAAAGCATATGTTATACCCTCTTTAAGTACATGGGATTTATGGCACAAGATACAGCAAAAAGTTAAATAAGTTGGAAAAAAGTCTTCCCCATCCCTCCAGATCCCCACCCCATCCCTGCCAGGGCACAGCTTCTCTCCACAATTCCTCAATCCCTTCCCAAAGAACAAATGCATAATAAATGCAACTAGTGGGAAAGCATAAAATCAGTAAATTTTAGCTAGGCAGCTTTTACGAGGAAGACCTGGGAGGTTTTTAGGCACAGATTTATTGTCACGTCACACGAATCCTCGGGCAAACCGAGCAGGTAGCAACGGAAAACACTCACCTCATCCGTGAGGTTATCAACTCGGTACAGGCTGGGGTGTGTCATCAGCATGAGGTAAACGAGGGGCTGGTTTTTCACTTGACACATGGTAAAAATGCGTTCGTCTAAACGCGCGGTCGTCCCAGTTTGAAACGCTTTCTGCAAACAGACAGGCATTCGGTGTGACCACGAAAGCAGAACGAGACAAGCTAAATTTAACACACCACCCATCACTTGGTTTCTAACTTACTGCCAAGTCTTCAAAGTTGAGCCGTAAGCATTTTCTCAAAGCACGCTACGCTTTTACCGCCGCTATTTTCCTTCTCATACAAATCACACCGCTCTCCTTATTCCCATCTCCGGGTTCAGAACGTACCGTGACCTTGCACCATCCAACCCTTCCTAGTGAGAGCTACAGCTGAGATGGAAACATCCTGAAATACTTCTCTTCTACCATACACATCAAAAACGCTACCGGGTGGAATTTAAAAGAATAAATATTGCAGCAGTTTGCAACTGACTTCAATGTACAGAATCTCAGGCAGTTCTGGATTCATAGAATCAATCATTCAGGTTGGAAGAGACCCTTGGGATCATCAAGTCCAACCGTCAGCCCTACTCTACCAGTTCTCCCCTACACCAGATCCCTCAACACCACTTTATCTTCATGATAAAGATACAGTCCTGGTTTGTTGGGACAAAAAAGCCAAATCGGCTCTAACTGAAACAAGGGCTCACTCCCTTGACCTTGACTGGGTCAAACAGTTCCAGAGTTTTCTATATGAAAAAGCTCAAAAGTCAACATAAAGCTGCCAGTAGCAACATGCTGCTTAATTCCTTATCAAGAGGTATGAATCAGAGAACTCCCCTGGGACAGAGAGGCACCTTGCTCAACACTTCAAACGATTGCTGGTGTAAGTTCAGGGAAATCCAATCCAAAAATACTCACACTGAGCATATTGTGAAACGCTTTAAGCCTTTCACAAGAACAGGCAGCCAGCTACCTCTTTGGCAGCCAGTTCTCTCCCTTAATCCACAGCAAACTGCTGTGTGGAACTACAGCTCCAGAAATGCACAAAAATTAAGATTCTTGAAAAAGCATTCCACTGTGCCCTGCCACATTCTCTACACTAGTCAAGGCCTTTCATTTTCTTACCCCCTTGCTTAGACCTCTTACACTTTTGGTTTTGCACACACTTCTGAACTCCCACTTCTCAACTAGATCATTCTCCTCAGTGATACTCCATAAACATCTTCTCCATCCCCTGGTGCTCCCCACTACAGGCAAGAGAAGGCATCCTGTCTGTTACTACCCTGATACATTTGCCCCACAGAATTCTCCAAATCCCTCCACTTTTCATAAAGTACCGGGCTCCAAGATGAAAAACACACGTTCACCCACCTGTAAAATCATTCACCCTGGCCTGAGAAACAATTAAAGGGACTTTGCTCTACATTGACCTTTCAAGCCATCAAACAAATCCCGGGGTGCAGAGAAATCATAGAATCATTTAGGTTGGAAGAGACCCTTGGGATCATCAAGTCCAACCATCAGCCCTACTCTACAAGTTCTCCCCTACACCAGATCCCTCAACACCACATCCAATCTACTCTTAAACAGCCAGGGATGGGGACTCCACCACCTCCCTGGGCAGCCCATTCCACTGACTGACCACTCTCTCTGTGAAAAACTTTTTCCTAATGTCCAGCCTAACCCTACCCTGCTGCAGCTTGCAGCCATTCCCTCTTGTCCTGTCGCTCATTGCCTGTGAGAAGAGACCAGCACCAACCTNTTTTTATGCAAGCCAGGATGCCCTTGGCCTTCTTGGCCACCTGGGCACACTGCTGGCTCATGTTCAGCCCGTTGCCACCCAGCACCCCCAGGTCCTTTTCTGCCAGGCAGCTCCAGCCACACCGCCCCAAGCCTGTAGCCATCCATGGGGTTGGTGTGGCCCAAGTGCAGGACCTGGCACTTGGCCTCGTTGAAGTCCATGCCATTAACATTGGCCCATCTATCCAGTCTATCCAAGTCCCTCTGTAGAGCATCCCTGTCCTCAACCAGATCAACACTCCCACCCAACTTACTGTCATCTGCAAACTCACTGATAGTGCTTTCTGTGTCCCTATCGCCATCGTCAATGAAGATATTAAACAGGAAAGGCCCCAATACTGAGCCCTGAGGAACCACTTGTGACTGGACTTGGAGTTGTTATCTTGAAAGAACTTTATCTGTGCAAGAAGGAGCGTTCTCCAATCTGTAAAATCTCTCAATGCTCTAATGGGAAATGGCAGGACTTCTCAATTTTGAGCCCTCCAAAAATACTGAGAGACAGATGCTGTTTCGTACATCAAAGAAACATCCTTTTCCTCCGGGCTGACACGGCAAACAGACAACCCTCCTCCTGCGTGGCTTCTTTTGAACTCCTACCTGTTTTAAGAGTGCCAGTACGTAAAGTGGAAAGAGCCGTAGCGAGTAGGGGGCCATGAGCCCAGGCTGTTGAATGCTCAGGACCGATGAACGGTAAGCGGACAAAGAGTCTATCACTGCGTTGACCAAGGCATCCCGTGCATCGCTCAAGGTGGCAGAAACCGATCGGTCCACAGCTAGGAACAGAACACGGAGCTCAAATAAGAGGCTTTTCCTTGTTGTTAACTTTCCTCATTTCCCCTGTGCATCTTTATAACCTTTACTACAGGATAGAGGAAGTCAAAACAAGTGATTCGGGGAGAGGCAGGGGCCCGTGATGATGCACCAGACTAAGGCTAAGCCCAGGTAGCTACATACAACCATACTGGTATTTTAACTAAGCCAAGCATTAAAAAAAAAACCAACTCTTAGGTTTGCAACTCAGAAAGAACTCTTAGAAAGACAGAATCTTTTCTTCTAATGTTACTTCTCAGAGGATTACTGTTCAGAGCTGTGGGGATATCATTCATACGTACCCAAACAAACTGGTATCACGCTTACCCATGTTGGCCAACAGCCCAGTGATGGCTTGTACATCTGCCCCGAGGTAGACATCGCTCAGCGTTGTGACAACAGGTAAGCACATTGTATGGACACGGATCCTTCTTTCACCTGTAAGAAAAGAAAACTTGTGTCTCACAGAATGGTATGGGGTTGGAAGGAACCTCTGGAGATTATCTAGTCCAACTCCCTGCCAAAGCAGGGCCACCCACAACAGGTCCCACAGGAACGTGTCTGGGCAGGGTTTGAATGTCTCCAGAGACAGATACTCCACCACCTCTCTGGGCAGCCTCATCCAGAGTCTGCCACCCTCAAAGTCAAAAAGTTCCTCCTTGTGTTTAGATGGAACTTCCTACACTCAAGTTTGTGCCCGTTCCCCTCTTGTCCTCTCACTGGGCACCACTGGAAAAAGCCTGGCCCCATCCTCCTGACACCCACCCTTGAAGTGTTTATAGGTGTTGATCAGATCCCCCCTCAGCCTTCTCTTCTCCAGACCAAAAAGACCCAAGTCCCTCAGCCTTTCCTCATCAGAGAGATGCTCCAGGCCCCTCAGCATCTTGCTAGCCCTCTGCTGTACCCTTTCCAGCAGTTCCCTGTCCTGCTGGATCTGGGGTAGCCAGAACTGGACCCAGTGCTCCCGATGGGTTCTTCCCAGTGCAGAGCAGAAAGGGAGGATGACCTCCCTCCACCTGCTGGCCATATCTTTTGTTTTACAAAACAGTACAAGAAATGCCACTCTTCACTCGATAGCAAAAAGCTTCCACCCCTAAGATTAATTTATCACAGCAGTGGTAAATCCAGCCATTTCCAGTAGCTTTTAAAGACAGTAGGTTCTCAGTTCCTGGGTTAAGTCTACCTATTTTCAGACTAGAACTTTCCCAAGAAACTTCTGGGTCTGGAAGAAGCAAGAATATCAATAACACCCAATAACCCATCTGAGCAGGGATCTGGGCAGTGGATTTAGCTTGTTTAAATTACCCCAGCTGAATTGCAGCTCATCAGCTGCAGTGGACACAAAAAGACTGGTGGGAATACTGTCCTTAACGTGGCCAACCCTACCCGTGTCCCTTTACCTTTGCTGGATGTGTAGAGGAGAGCGGACTGAAAAGAAACGACCTGCATATCGGTGAGACTCTCCTCTACTGACATCTGCACGGCGTATCCCGCGTCTGGGTTAACGTTGGGTAACGACAACAAGTCCGTAGATCTTACAAAGAAGTTCCCATGGAAAGTGTGAATGGAAAGACCTACAAGACAAGCGGTGTGTTGAAGGGGTTTTGGTTTTGTAGGCGTGAAGCGGTGTCGTGAAGACACCATTGACGCTCCTGCCGTCACTGTACACAGATGGCTCTGTGTCGGAACGTTAAGAGCCTTCTCAATGAAATAGAGTACCTGAAGGAAGGGTATACATCCCAAACAGACAACTAATCCATAGAATCCACAAAGCCAAGCAGGAATTTGAAAGTCAAACCAATGCAGAATAGTAGGAAGTCTCTAGACTATACAACCAGTATATAAACCTCACTGAAATAGCAATCCAACAAGATTTCCAGTTTTAACCGTTGCAAAATGGAACTTGGATGCCAGTAAAGCTACTGCAACTACAGACTTTTTAATAAAGTCTTACTCCTGGGACTGAATCTCATTTTTCTATTCCTACAACCACTGCTTAAGCATACAGAAGAGCCAAAATACCAAACAAAAGGCTCCCACAACAGCAAACGCTCACTTCCCCTCCACCCTCCCCCAGAATCCAAAGAAAACTGTGTTCAAACCTTTGGTGCATCTTATCCTCATGACAGCCTCAAAGCCAATCTTTCTAGTTAAATATCTTTTGAGTTCCTTTTGCAATTTCTCCACCTGGACAGGGTTGTGTTTATGATGGTAAGACTGGTAGTAATAGACACTACCCGCTGAATACCTCGATATACAGCCTGAAACAAAACCAGCAGACGTTGGCAGCGTGCAGACTGTGTGGTCTTTAGATAGAGCAGCTGAATGCAATAATCCCTTTAATTATTAAACTCTTCACACCTGAAAATAACTCTTTTACACAGTTATAGACCTGCATGCAGAGCCATAGGTGTAACACAACTCTGTGTTCAACTACATGTGTACCTTCAGATGTTCATTGGCCTGAATGAAATGAAAGGTACTTTGTCACTCGAGAGTTTGGTTAAATGAGGAAAAAGTAATTACAATGCTAACAAAGCTTACTCTAAAGATGTTTACATGCACTAAGGGGGAACATGAAGACGGCTGGGTTAAACCAGGAAAGACTGAAAGCTGGCACTCTTATCTGCTGTTGGTGCTTACCAAGGATGAATTTGCACCTTGACATCAGATCCATTCAGATCAATTTCCTGTATCAAATGTTAATGTAGATTCCATGTATTTGCCAAACATACAAGAGTTACACACCCCAAAACAGCGTAATACGACTTACCTAGAGAAGCCAAGTCAGAATATTGTCCACTAAGAAGAAATAAATCCACTGCAACTTGTTGCCCTGAGCAGTCCAAGGCCAACTTCTTGTAAAAATCAGTCGATGGAGTCAAGTGTATGTCCTGATAATGCAATGGAGTATTACAGAGGAAACTCAGATTAACACATTTATAGCCTGTTTTCAGGGACCCTAATTATTGATTCTCCATCACTGATTACAGTGATATCTTAAAAAAAAAAACCCAAACAGATCATTAATTTGGTTTCTTTCTTTCTTTCTTTCTTTCTACTACTTTAACTTTAGCTCAATAAGAGAACCTCGAAATTAACCCACAACAGGCGATTCCAGAACCACCTACAAACACAGATCGGGGCACTCAGTTCTCTCAACCTGTTTTTGCTTTTCTAACCTTTGCAGTTACTCTTTGGTTTGGCTCTTCCCGGGACTTCAGTGCTCCCATTCCCACAGAGGGAAGCTGTGTCTGGAAGACAGAGATTCTCCCTCCAGTGGGTGACATCAGCTTAAAGGCAGCCTGTAACGCAGGCCCCAGAGCACTCTGAGTTTCCAGGGACTTGGTAAACATCTGGGGCAAGGTCCTCAACAGGTCCTGAATTAGCTGCAGTGGAGAAAACAGAAATATTAAAGACTCAGGAGCTTTCTTCTTTCTGGAGCCGATTGCTGAATATACATAAACAAGTAGTAACGCTTCTAATATTAAAGTAGTAAAGAAAAAGCCCTAATAAAAGTCAAGTGTTGTCTCGTTTCAGGTTGGTGAATGTTTACAGTGACATCAATCAATTTGAAGACCTCTTTTTTTCCCACCTCAAACTTGGCACATAAACTGCAGGTGGTAAAGGGCAAGACATCACCAAGAGTATCTCAAACTGTACGAGTGTCACTAGTTATTTAAGATAGTTCTTACCTCTTTATTTTCATTTAAATTTACTAGTAAGTTTTCTGGCATTGGTATAAATACATCTGGAAGGGAAAGAAAAAAGTGTTTAAGTTATTTCTTAAAAACACATCAAGCTTCTCCCCACTTGTATTTGCCAACCATTACACCTATTGAAGAACAACAGTGCAGTATCAGTGTGTAAACCCATTCACACATCACTACATGGAGTTCTTTGTTGGTTTTCTGATTAGCCTGCCTGTGGCCAGAGTGCTGTGCCAGAGCAGCAAGCAAGCATGGCTGAAGGATAATCAAAACTATTCAGTAAAAATGCACAGCAAAGACTTCCTAGAGTTGATTCTGCCTCGCCCTGTCTAACACAGGGTGAGAGCTGCCTTGACACTAATGGCAGAAGAACAAGCACTCATTATATATATTTACCGAGCATCAATATTTGGGATCATAAGAGAAATGTAGAGAAATGTACAAATTCAAAGAGAAGTTATTAAGGTTGTTTTCACGTTTTAAGTCACCAACAGCCACAGCGCTGCTCAGACACGGGTGCTCCATAAAGGAAGACAGACACAGGCTACTTCTTAGGCCATTACTAGAGAGATTAATGATCTAGAAGCTCACACCAGATATATATTTTTCAGAAAGGCTGTCAAGCCCAGCAGTCATTAGCAGACACTAATCACCACGCTGGTTTCTGCATACCTTCAATATCTGAAACGATGAGCATCTGAGGCTGAGAGAGACCTTCCTGAAGGCTGTAGAAATGGATTGTGCTGTCGAATGTTATGAAGCCTATTTTTGTTCTAGTGTTCCCAGGAAGCCTAAAAAGGAGACATATGGTGTTCAGGAAGATGAAATTTCATTTCTGCAGGCTTTTTTTCAAGCACCCACTGCACCTGTCCAAGGTTGTTACCAAGTCATTAGCTTAACAGCAAAACTGCAACAGCTTGACTAAGTCCTTTTGGAGGAAAAAAAATAACAAAAAAAGGAGCTTATAGTAGAGTCAGACAGCAGACACTCAAGAAATTTTTTAAGAGGGTAATAAGAAATGAAAGAAAAGGAAGCAAGAAGCTGTAAAATACCAAGCAGCATTTTTATCAGCTCGAACAGCCAGTGTTTTATGAAAGGTTTTATTAGCGACATGCCTTCCTTTCAGCAAATACTTTCCTGATTTTTTTTTTAAAAGATACAGCTCAAAAGACATCATAAACAGGATGCTTACTCCTTTTGGGGATTGGTGAAGCAGATAGGAAAGAGGCAAACTGGGGAACAAGCCTCAAAATTACCTTTTACAGTGATACAGCTGCGACAGAACAAAGACTACAGCTGTACCCAATATATAAATACAGCACTGGCCAGCGGTGGCCACCACTGGGAAACTGCTCTTTCTGACAGGAACTACTGGCATGTTGATGTCTATCACAAGCTTGCTAGGAGTAATGAAAATAGGAGGTTCTAAGGAAAAGGTACTCACAAGTCAAGATTGTCTAAGAGGGTCTGGCAGACTGTGTTCAAGTATCCCGTCTCTATTGCGTTATGAGAGACGTCAAACACGAAGAGGTACACGGGGGGCTGGGGCGGGCGGAGCTGAGCAAAGAAAGAATTACCCTTCGTTTTCAGAATGACATGAATTAGATCAGGCTTATTCACCACACTGAAACCTCCAACTCTTTAAAAAAAAGAGATGATAGCTAAGAATTCTAAATGCATTTTTGTCTCTTACTGGGCAATACTAAAATGACAGTTTTTCTTCCAGAAGACCTACAGACACCCACGTATTCCAAACGCAGAAGAACTTTGACATCATGAATGTTTAGAAATGGAGAATGATCTGAAGTTCACCTCAGACATACTCCTTGAGGCAGCAACTGTTCTACTAAGCTGGGAAGCATCCTCTACAACAAAGCTTTTCCTGACTCCCCTCTGGAAATGAAACCAAGGGAGAGAATAACCGAGGGTAAATAAAGCCTTACCATGTATTCAGATGGAGCCATAAACTCAATAGTAGCATTCTGGACTTCAGGTCTTTTATGAGGTTCTCCATAAACTCTTGTCACAGGATTATACATGAACTCTTCAGGAACTACACAGATAAGTTTACACGTTATTATTTCACACTAGGATTAGCTGAGGGGCATTTAAAAACAAACACATCAGCTCTTTTGTGTGTGTTGGGCAGCGCTTCTTGGAGAACTACCCCAGGTAGGGCAGCCACTTTGTCACCAGGGTCAGACCCACTGTGTTTCATTACCAACCCCACTGGCTTTGCCCACGGGAAACACTTCTCCTGTCTCCCAACCCCAGCATGACCAATGACCACCCCCAGTACTGGTACAGTCAGTATTACAGGCTCTGAGGCGAAGCTGGGCAAGGTAAACCTTCCCAGCTTACGGGTATGAGCAGGTTTGAAACCTACCATCGTTCACTCTATAGCACAAGTTGCATTTCCATCTCCTTTGGTCGAGGAAGCTGACAAAAGGGTTGATGTACGTCCGGCAGGAACGGCATCTCACAATGGTGCTTGATGTGACCACAGGCAATTGCTGGAAAAGAAAAGCCTCCTGGTTTAAGGCATCACCACACTCCAGCTACCATATTATCTTATATTAATTATAAGTAATTATAATTATTATACGCATTATAGTAATTACCTACACGGTGCTTCCCACTCAAACACACTTGGTGAAGGAAGAAGTATTTCTGCACCCTCGCAGCACCTCTACAATTCCTTAATAAAAGGGACTGGTCGGAACTGAGCTCTAACCCATCTGACTGCGAAGGTTCCCTTCTCAAGCCTCTCAAGTCTCAAGTTTGACATTGATGGTTTGAGACCAAGTCCTACACCCAATACAGATCAAAAATCAGGAAAAAAAATTCCACACCTTTGAAAGAATGACTTAAATTCTGAAAAATAACGTCTTAAAATGCCAAATTCATCAAGTCTCCTGGCTAGCTGAGGGTATCCAAACCCCTTTAGCTTAGTTAATTCTTAATTAAGAATTAGTACTAGGTTTGGTATAGGAAATCAATAACTACCACTGATAGGTGACAAGACAAAGCTATCTAAGCAGTTACACAATTTAAGTGTGTTGCCTTCTGTCACACTCCAAGTGCTGTGCTGCCCCCTAAGCTTCTGGTTCTTTGAGGTTATCAAGGTTGGCTTTTTCTGAAGAAGTGAGGCTTGAAAGTTGGAAATTGGCAGGCAGAAAAATTTCAGCAAAATGACAATGATCTGTGTGGAACAGAGTAAGGTATCGGGGTAATTCTTCTGGACCAAGATTAGAATCATAGAATCATAGAATCATTTAGGTTGGAAGAGACCCCTGGGATCATCAAGTC
The DNA here is from genome assembly GCA_013400555.1 of Jacana jacana. Classification (NCBI taxonomy): domain Eukaryota; kingdom Metazoa; phylum Chordata; class Aves; order Charadriiformes; family Jacanidae; genus Jacana; species Jacana jacana. The sequence goes on along the minus strand of VZTM01003598.1, from coordinate 117,600 downwards.
CAACCATCAGCCCTACTCTACAAGTTCTCCCCTACACCAGATCCCTCAACACCACATCCAATCTGCTCTTAAACACAGTCAGGGAGGGTGACTCCACCACCTCCCTGGGCANCTTCTGCTGGTCACACTATTTTTTATGCAAGCCAGGATGCCATTGGCCTTCTTGGCCACCTGGGCACACTGCTGGCTCATGTTCAGCCTCCTGTCGACCAGCACCCCCAGGTCCTTTTCTGCCAGGCAGCTCTCCAGCCACACTGCCCCAAGCCTGTAGCGATGCATGGGGTTGGTGTGGCCCAAGGGCAGGACCTGGCACTTGGCCTCATTGAAGGCCATGCCATTAACATTGGCCCATCTGTCCAGTCTGTCCAGGTCCCTCTGTAGAGCTTCCCTGTCTTCAAGCAGATCAACACTCCCACCCAACTTAGTGTCATCTGCGAACTTACTAATAGTGTTTTCTATGTCCTTATCTATATCATCAATGAAAATATTAAAAAGGAAAGGCCCCAGTACTGAGCCCTGAGGAACACCACTTGTGACCGGCCGCCAGCTGGATTGAACTCCATTGAGCACCAGCCAACGCTCTGGTCTTTCTTTTATAATTCACTGTCCAGCTCTGGACTCTCGTAAAGGCAAAGTTGATATTTCAGCATTTAAAGTTTTGAACGTTTGTCATACCGATAAGTCTTTGAAAGGATGAAGCAGGAGCCCCAGGGGAAGTTTGGCTTTATTCAATAAGGCCTGAGTTTGAGGAATGTTAGTCAGGGTACAGCGGAACAACCTACATGGAGGACAAAGGGTTATTTTCAGAGGTTTTCAGATAATAAAATGATGATTTCAGTAGTACAGAGCATCCTTTATATTTTTCTAGAGCTGGTGATGGTGAATTTCTGTTTCCAGATAAAGGATCTTCTCCAGCTTTGTCAAATCGTTCTGGTTTTGTCTGAGCTTGACCCACGATAAATACTTTGAATTCTTACATTATTTTATACACATGATCTCTATACAGAACTGAGTGTCATTTTTGTCACTCAAGTTAAGCCTAACAGCGTTCAAAGTGGCACCAAACCTTTAGATACCGAGTGTTATTTTGAGGTGGCCCTATATACAAATCTGAACCAGCAAAGCTTATAAAAAGTTGTCTTAAAACTATGCAAAAACAACTATAAACAACCCTATAGTCATTTCAGGGACTTTCAGAACTCGGTGGTGACCACACAGTGCAGGTGTGCTGGGCACAACACTTCTGTAAATCCAGCCCAGCTTGTCTGTGGGACCAACCTCACAAAGATGCTGTTACTTCCTTTATCTACCAAAAAGGACTGGCGAAGGAGGAGTGGTTAGGCCTGGTTTGGTTGGTCTCCTCAGAGAGATGACCTGATTCACCAACCACCAGCCTCTCGTCCGGCACGCTCCATTTACACCGTAGCTTTAACGGGTTATTTCAATCCAGAGCTCGCTCCCTTTTCTCCATTCACAGTCTTTTTGGAGGACCTCACTCCAGTGAGTTAACTCCAATGTTAGATCTTTTCTCAATCATGCTCACTGCCAGCTGTATTGTAAAGGTCTGGAACTGTACCTATCTAGAGCTGCTGTGCAAGCAACGTGTTTCTCCTCATACTTTCTGCACAGCTAATTTTCCTCACTTCCAAGTTTAAAGCACTTACCACCGTTACCACAACACAAGGAAGGCTGTTTTCAACGTTTTCTACCCACAAAATTAAGGAAAACTTCTGTGAAGAGTTAGGTTTCCAAGTAGGAACGTATATTTCTGTTTATTTTGATGAATTATAGCAGATTTATGGTCTTACTCAGGATTGCAGTTGAGCTTCTGGATCTCTTCATGCAAGTTTGGAACAGGAGGCTTCAAGAGGGTCGTAGGAAGAATATTTCTTTCTTGAAGAAGATTCACAGGTTTTAATCCCTCTTGCTGCAGACTCAGGCCAGCCATCGATGCAGTTAAGTGATTAGCACCCAGGGCAGGCTAGAGTCAAATCCAATTTCAGAAATGAACACCAATTATTTGGATGAAACCCACAGTTCATTTAAAAAGCCAAGATATTTCCCTTTTAAAGTGTTTGTTTGTTTGTTTGTTTGCATATTAACTGCCCTTGTATTAGAACGATATATTTAGAAATACTACTTGTTACTTAGACAGGTAAGGTAATAACAGGTAAAAATGAGCAGGTATTTGCTACAAAGCTCTTGAAATAGAGGTTTAGGTGGGACAAACCTTGGTCAGTTTGTTTTGAAAGTTCAGCTACTTCAGCTCCCAACGGCAACACAAGGGAAGGGAAATGTGCCAAAAGCGGCTGGAAGTTTTAAAAGCAATATTTGGAAGGGATTCAAGGCTGGAATACTGCAGAAAGAGCTGGCCCACACAGCTTTTCCAAACTGGTACTGGAGCATTAGCAAAAGCATTCATTCCAGGCTCATTCTATCACCTTGAACAAGCAGCCAACCAAAGAGGCAGCACCCCACAGAGGCACAAGGCACCCCAGTCCTCGCTTCTCGTTACCCACACGCCACCACGGGTAGTAACGACATGAAGAACCACCCAGTCCTTACCTGGGGGAAATGCTTTGATCCATCTGGATATTGCAAAGCAGATGCTTGTATTCCTGGTGGAGAAGTGCTTTGGTAGCCTGGAGGTAAAGCAGGGTAAGAATACCCAACACTTCTGTTCACCTTAAGATTCGGGGGTGCAGGAGAAGGATGTGGCGTTGCTAGAGGCAGACAGACAGACAGATTTGTAAAATGAATGGCTGAAGAACTGTAGCTCACCCAGTGCATTAGTACAGCAAGAGGGCTTTTTGTTGGGGTTTCGTTTCTAAGTGTAAACAAGTGAGAACTGCTCTCAATTTTGTCAAGTGCTCTTAACTGCTTTACCACCATTAATACTTCATATTTCCCATTAAGTTTCAAGACAGACATGGAACCAAGCATATATGGTTGCACACAACTGCCTGCACTCCTCTCTTTCCCAGACTCTTGAAAAAGGTGAGGTAATAGTAAACACTGTTAATCCCAAAGCCTTACCCATGAGGCCACCCCCTTCTATCGCATCGTAGCTGTTCTGCACCGCAGACCCATCGCTGGCAGATGTGGCATCACCTGGTAAGAAACACAGTCCCAGGAAAAAATTTCACAAGTTACTAAAAAGCTGCAATGAGGCAACTGCAAAGAAATCTCACTGGATGGAGGAATATTAACATTAGCATAGTTTGGATCTACTTTCTTTCTGTCCCAGGATGACACTGAATTAAATACACGTCCTGGTCTCTTTCTCACACCTGACCTAAACAAAAGGCTCATTAAACCCCATGATCTTTTTTCAACTGCAGGTTGAGTGATCTTTTAAGATTACTTTAGATTAGGTATTCACCATAACCTCCAGGCTCACATGCACTAAAGTGTCAGGAGACACTTCCTCCTCAGCAGAGGAATCTGCAGTTTTCAAAGTACCTTGGAATTTAGGCACCGAGTTCCTTCGAAACCTTTTTTCCGTTGACAATTCACAGAAACATCAAATTCCCTTCACTTACACACTTAATTCAGTGTTGGTCACCAAACACCAACAGTTCTGATATGGTCACATACCAGTCAAGGCACAAATTCCAGCTGAGATAAGAAAAACCTTGAAATGGAGAGCACGCTCCCCAAGGACAGCTTTCTGTGAGCTACGTCTAAATATACAAACCAGGTCTCTGTGCCTAAGGACAACTAGAGGCTCAATTTACTTTTGATTGTCATTAAAGCCTTTAAAGATAACCTGATGAAAGGAACTCTCATTATACGCTGAGCCTTGCTAGTACACACCAGTCAACCTGCTCCACAGACTAAACATTCCCATCTCTCTCCAAGGCTCTGGAAACGCTTCCCTTCATTGTGAAGAAAAGGCTTTCTAGGCAAAATCAGTTGTCAGTGCATCTCCCATGGTGAAAACGAAGCTAAATCTGAATATGCTTTTCTTGTACTCACCCAGCTACCACGTCACAAGAAGCTGTCGATCTGACCATGCGAGGACACAGCTTTGACAGACCAAACTAGGTGTGTAAAACTAAACCCAGCAGCCACCGCCTGGCCCCATCCAGCACCACGTGCAATACGGCTGCGGGCTGTCTGATACACAGCCCCAGCGAGTTCTCAACCCAAGGGTGTATGTGTGCAGGGCCCACAGGAGGCAGAGAAAGTCAGGTATCTGCCCTCGACAGCTGGCACACAAACAGCCTCTACTAACAACCTCCAGAAAATGAACAAATCCGAGGTTTTACAGAGAAGGCAAGAATAAAGTACAGCTACGTAAACGGGCAAGAGATTGCAGGGTTCACAGTTCAGCTCTCCCCACCGAGTAAAACAATACAGGAAAGCACAGACAGACTATCTCCTCCACCAGTCAAGCATGCAGAGACATCAGAATCTCAATATCATTTTAGAAACTTAAAATAAAAAGAGATGGCAACTACGGGACACGTGGACACGTTAAACAGCACTTTGAAGTCGGTTTTGAAGTGTTAATTCTTTTCATTTTATTAACAGTTGGCAACAAGAGATAGTTTACTCCCTTCTAGGCCCTCACCTTCACCTTTCAGATAAAATGATGCTGTATTAGCATTGATTTTCCTATTCAAGTTTCTAATAGAACCATGTACTTGACTTCAGAGGTTGCAAATTAGAGCGAGTAGTAATGTTCAAATTCCAGAAAAAGAGCAAATTATCTCTTACCTTCTCGATTTGCAGCTGTAGTTAGCAGAGACTGTGTATTAGGTGGTCCTGCTACCAGTGTTGGTGGCCTAATTAAAGGTGGACCACCAACTGGTGGAGGTCCTAAAGGTGGCCTTGAAGGAGGGTGGAGTGGAGTTAAAGGCTGAGTCACTGGTGGAGGTGCAGATCCTGTAAAGAGATTAATTTTCAGGATGAATTTAACCCAGTTGAACAAGTCACAGAAGCGTTGTCACTCTAAATATCCCTCTTATTCAAATGATAAACAGCATGAGATACCTAAATCCTAAAGTGTGGAGGTGGTGTCACAACTTCTGACTCTTTCTCTCACGCTCTTCTCATACTGGGTTCCTGTAGCTGTTGTCCACGAGCCCTTTTAGCTTTTGTTGGTATTGTTCATAAGAATTTCAAGAGAGACAGAAAGCATCCCAACTTCAATTACCAAGCCTGGACTTTATATAGCACAGCCCCGTATGTAGACAGTAGGAGTCTGCACAGATTCCTTCTGGCAGGATGCTCATCTCCCACTTCGATAATCCCATGCAAAGCAGCCACGTACAGATTCTGTAGCTACTCAAAGGACTTGGCAGGAAGATCTCACTTGGGAAGGCATCAGCCATGTGCAGTTTGAATAAACTGGCTGTGTGAGGTGTTCTGCTCAGAAATGTCAAACCCTCCATGTTAAAAGTCCCAGGAAAGTTTTAAATTGCTTCTATTTTAAAAATCTAGGACTTTCTCAAGCCAAGATACTTAGAAACACAGTTGGGGTTTCTTCCCTTCAAACACTGCCAGATCCTAGGAGCACTTCCACCCCTTTTTCCCTATTATCCCAGAGGTCAGTGTAACTGCCCTTTAACTCTAGGAAGACATCAATGTATTTTAATATAAAAGGTAGCCTTTCATACAATAAAATTGCCCAGGTCTCAATGGTAGAGAAGGCTGTAAGCCACACATGAAAGCATAGTGACCAACTCCCCACCACATAAAATACGCAGCTTCATGAGCCCGCACAGCGGGGTCACGTTTAAGGGAAGAGAGAAAGCAAAAGGGAATAATAATTAATAATAAAAGAAAAATCACATCCAGTGCAGATATAAGTGTGTTCACTTAGTGGCTGATACAGCAAAGCTAATTAATAATGGCTCTCTGCAGGCACCACTATCAGAACTTGGAAGAGATGCTGTGTCTGAGACTGGCCCAAGCTGGCCGTGCGGGCAGGGAGCTGGCAGACCCTTCTTCTCAGAACGAGCAGCAGCATCAAATCAGCTAAATTCATTCTAAAAACTATCACTGCTCTACAAAAAAAAAACAAAACACCACCAGGGAAGTTGCTCAGGAGGATTCCTCAGTGAATGGCTCTAAGAGCTCTCCTATTGCAGACGCTGTCTCTCATTTCACATGCCACTTCCCAAAATTTCGCAGCGTTTTCCTCACTGACTCCAAAGCACTAATTGCTTATTCCAATAAACTGCCAGAAAGGGTTTCATAAATCCTATGAGCTTAAGAGAGTTTGAACACAGCAACAAAATTAGTCAGGCGTGTAACAGAAATCTAGCATAAAGAAAAATCTCTAATGAGGCTAAAAGCGTTTCAGGAGAAGAAAATATTTGCTTTAACATTTAAAATATTTCCATTCTCAGGCTCATTTAGAGAAACCTCTATAACAACAAGCAGCAGTTTGGCAAGGAGAAACTCCAGCATTAACTTTGCTTCTGCAACAATCACAAGTTGCATAATGGAGCTATTTAACCTTCAAAAAGCTTTTTGCCACTGCAAATACCCGCACACAAGCAGCAGGAAAAGAAGTCTGGTGCTTTTAGGGTCCTTTTTGGAGACTGACAATTATTATTATTATTATTATAAGGTAGCGAAAATGAGGAGTTTGGAGGAAGGAAACTTTCTTTTCAGCTGCTGTTTCAATAGCACAGAACGTTTCACTGCTCTTTCACAGAATCACAGAGTATCAGGGATTGGAAGGGACCTTNCTGAGGGGCCCAGAACTGGACACAATATTCCAGATGGGGTCTCACCAGGGTAGAGTAGAGGGGGATGTTGTAGTGGGAGACAGACACGATTGAATCTCAATGTGAGTTTGGTTGTCCTCATTTATTGCAATGAGTATCTATAGATCCATGAGAGTGACACCCCACAGCAAAAGCACTACTATTGGCTGAGACCCCTTGTCCACCCGCTCCGAGCGCTCCTGTGTTTGGCACAGGAACTATGCCCACTCGAAGGTCACGCAGCCCTACACAG
>VZTM01003598.1:83160-103083 GCA_013400555.1 Jacana jacana | reverse complement strand
GGTGACGGCGGCGGTGGGTGAGCGCGAAGGGGGGGGATGCTGTGAAGGGGGGCTGCCCGCTCCGGCCTGCCCGGGGCTGGGGGAAGCTCTGCGGGTTGCTGGGCCCACCCCACCCCATCCGTCGGGAGCGGCCTCCGAACCACGGCTGGGCCTGGCCGGGGGTCCCTAAGCGGGGAGGCTGCGGCCTACGCGGGTCCGCGGGCAGTGAGCTGTGGAGGGGTGGTGGGAGCTTCCTCTCTCTCTTCCCCCCCCCTCCTAATTCCCTTCGGTTCCTCTTTGTTTCCCCCTCATTCCTTCCTCCCTCCCTTTCTCTCTCCGGGGCTGGGGGTACCTGCCCGCCGGGTGAGCCTTTCCCGGCTGGGCTCCCTCAGCCCCGGCCCTGCCTGGCCGGGGGGTGTGCGGCGCTGAGGGGGAGCGGTGTCAGCGTGGCCGCAAACCCGCAGGTACCCCGCAGCCCTCTTGCGTGGCTACCCGGCACCTTGTGCCCCTTCTGTCAAGGTTTATTCTATTATTATTCCTTTTATCAGTAAGTAAATGGACGCGACAACCCCATGGAGAATGGGTTTTGTGAGCTGGGCTGCATCAGGTGCCTCAGGAGCCGGTGTGTGTGTTGCTGTGCTGTCTTTACAGATAAACTGGGTTGTTTTGGTTTTTTTTTTTTTGCTGTTATGGATGAGCTTCAGGTCTTGGCTAAATTCTGCCTTGGAGTAAAAGGTGCCATATAACTAAATCGAAATCACCTGCCACAGCATATAATCTTTCTGGTTTTCAACCCAATTAGTAACAGACCAGTATGATGATTTTGCTCTCTGAAATCTCCCAGGTGACTTGCTATCTGATGAAAGTATCTGAAGAAAAGCTGTGCTGTCACCTCATCTTCAAACTCTGTCCCTTTCCTCAACTTTTAAAAGGCCACATTTAAGTGCACTTTCATCCTGTAAACCGAACCGTCAAAGGCAGATGCCAGCTTAGTGTTTGCTCACTGAGTTTCTTAAGAGTTCTGATTTTTTTTATTGTTCTTTATCACATTTTATGATGTTAAAGCGATCGTTTGGGAAGCTAAAACTTCAGGTGATCACTTGAAAAACTGCAACTACACCCTTAATGGTAACTCTTGCTGGTGGGTCATGTTCTCAGCCTGTGGTGTGGCTGGGTGCGGGGCTGGTCCAGCTGGGCTGGATGGAGGCTTCTCTCCTGGCTCTTGCTGACAGCTCCCACCTGGAACCGGCACGGCGTGTTCCCAGTTACTGCCAGAGCCGTTCAACTCGCGTGTCACTGGTTTCTGGTTCCTAATTGTTCCATAGCGGGGTTTAAAGTTGTCTTGAAAAGCCTGTTTTCCTCTCGTCTGAAGACTCACAGACTTTAGAAGTCAGCGCTGTTCTAACTGGTTTAGAAAGGATGGATTTTTAGCCAGGAGAACGCAGGTCTAGGGTAGGGGAAAATTCCCTGGTTTTAGAATATAAAAGAAATAAATGTGAATGAGCTTGCTTGCCACTCCCTGCTGTCAGTGACGTTCCCTTCAGGAGGCTGGCTCAAGGCGTTACCAAAGCCACTAGGGTGGGAATTCTGCATCCCCCTCAGTCAGAAGTGGTCTCCATTAAGCAAGCCCATCTCCTCGGCCTGTGGAGTGGCTCGGGGGGCTCCATGGGAGTTACTGAATGATGCTTTGCTGATGAAATAACATTAGCCAGGCTTGCTCGAGATGCTTTGAACTGATAGCCATATGTTTGTTGATGTGATGCTAGAAAATGACCATTTGAATTTTTGTGAAGGAGACCCGAGTAAGCTGGTGAGGTCTGTGAAGAAAGTTGGTATCAACAGACTGTCTTCTGTCCAGTAACATTTTTCATTAAAGCCTTATGTCTGCTTATAACAGATTTATTCTCAAGGGAACCCATGAAGAAACCTTAAAATGGCATTTTTTTTGTCTTCCTCATGGCTTGTGAAGAGTCATTGCCAGAGTTTTCATTGTTCTGCTTTTATTTTTAACACGGGCCCGAGGGTTTGGGTGCGTGTTGTTGACCATCCTCAGCTTTCCTGGTAATTCGCTGGAGCTCCACGACGTGGGTGTCTCAGCAGCGTTAACAGCTCTTGATACCGATACACAGCCACTATGGCTTTTTAATGCTTTGATTTGACACTGCTGTGAATTATGTAGTTACTTTTCCTGTGTGATAAGAGGAGATTTAATATCACTATCCAAATATTGCCAGTGTACGCTTACAATTAACTGCCCACTTTTTTTCCCCTATTTTAAAAGGATTTCCCTTCAAGTGCTGGCAGCTGAGACTGAGGCTGTTCTGGTTATATTTGGATAGCTCTGTTTCTAAAACCACTTTTAGAATAGAAACCTAACCCATAGTAATGCCACCGTGTTTGCAGAGTAATCCTGTTCTCACTCTAATCATTTGAATTTCACCCCTTAAAGTCTTTCCTGTAGCGCAGAAAGATTTTTTTTATTCTTTTTTTTTTTTGGTCTATTTTATCTGTAAGCCCAAGAGATGGAAAAGGTTCATACAACTGCAGGCTGTAAAGTTATTCTCACCTCAGTAATCTGAGCACTTCTCTTACATCACGCCGTTTGCCCTGATTTACAGGTTATTTGAGTCGATGGTTTTTCTGAGCCCCGTGGAGGCTTTTCTCCAGCGGTATTTTGCTCAAGCAATAAATAAGTCTGCTGACGTGTGTGTTCTGCCGTGTTTGCTTATTCTTGACCTTTGCTTTTTAGCCATGCAAGGGACAGTTTCAGTGGTGATGTTGTGTAACTCCTTGTTTATGCGCTGTCGAGCATATTTGATTTGTATTCTTAAAATCTGTGCCCGTTGCAGCTGATGAGCCGCTCCAGAGCAGCGGAGGAAGTGGCTGAGGGTTTTGGGGTTAGATGTAGAGGAATCAGGGATCACAGTGCTTTTGTCATCTTCAACCAGGGAGGTGAAAATGGACTGAAAAGATTTTGTTCCAGTGCAAGCCAATATAAGTTGAATGTTCTTTCTTCCTCTTTCCATGTTACCTCTGTGTTGATAGACCTGTTGTTGTGTAGCGGAGAAACTCTGTTCGCTGCCATGAGTGCAGTAGCTGCAATAGGTGCCTGGATTTTAATGTGGTTCTGACCTGTATTTCTGCTTTGTCCTGAGCTCTAGGGTCAGAGCTGCCCTAAAATCATCTTGTGACACCCTCAAGCATGGAAATGAGCGTGGCAGGTCACCCTCCTGCGGCGTGGATGCCTCTGCCACCTGCACTCAGCAGCACAGTCCAGTTACTCAAGGGCAATTGGACTCTAAGGTCCCCTGATGTTAGTGCCCCAGTAGGAATTAGCTGGCTAAATGCTTTGAAGGATGCTGCCCTTGAGTCTTTCAAGAGGTTTTCATGCTACGTACTAATTCACTGTGTCAAGCTGGTGCTTTTAGCGTGATTATCCTCACTTCAGATAATGAGAAAATTAAGATGAAAGTGAAGCAGTTATGGCTGTGCATGGCTTGGGTAGTAGTGGTGGTTTCTGCTCTCTGCTACCTGTCCCCTTGGGGGCTTGAGGTGTGCCAAAGCTCCTCTGACACCTCTGCTGTGGCCACTTGTTCAGAAGCAGCCCTGCCTTCCGTGGCAGAGGGCTTTTTTTCTGGGGCAGGAGCAACCGTATTCATCAGTCTGTGTGCAATCCATCTTGGCCATTTGCTTTCTTTCTCAGGGTGAGAATAGGAGCCTTACATTATATACAATTGGATTTTTTTAACCATACCCCAAAGAAAAAGTGCTTGTGCAGTAGCAGAACTTCATCCTGGTAGCGAGGGTTGTCCTGCCTGTGGTCGGTTGAAGTTGGCTCACAGTTGTATGGCAGAATAAGGGTGTAGATTATAGCCTTGCCTGTCTCTCACCTCAACTTTCTGATTTTGAATCTAAGCTGAAGGAATTCAGTGGGAAACGTGGTGTTCTGGAGTCCATTTTTTTTAAAAGTAAGGTTTTAATTTAAAGTTTAAATTGTGGTGTCCTGTGCAAGAGGCCATGGTGTTTGAATGGTAATTCCAGTGCTTTATGCCAAGTAGTTGTTTCCCATTATACAAGCTGAACAGGTACGTGCAGACAATAGGGATTTATTGGTATCAGACTTCTCTGTATTCAACTTCACAAAACTTCTTACCTCTTATTTGTCTCTGCTTTGAACCCCAGCAGCTCCCAGGGGCACTGGAGCAGTGACTCTACCCTGACATCCCTCTGTCACCTCCTCGAAAGTGCCACGTTGTCCCAGTTGGCAAGTTAAAGTGAAAATCCCATGTGAAATCTTCAGTGGAGCATCACACACCTCCACCAAACTGTGCTGAAGATACACTTATTTTTACATCTTGCAAGGACTTCTGTCCACGTAGCACTTTCCAAGGCAGCGAAGGGGAGGGAGGAGGGAGAGGAAATCTCTGCTGTTGAATCAGACTGTCTGGATTCTGTTCTCAGTTCTATGCTCGTCTATTTTGGATGTGTTGCAGGGTCACTCTTTTTCACCCAGAACTTTGGATTACTTTTGTTACCTGTAACTACCTAACAGTGTTTAATGTGCTGCATTAAGCATCTTAAATGCAGTGTGGTTTGTGTTGTGACAGAAATGTGTCATAACTGTGACATAATTAATGTGTTGTGACACATCTTAAAATGCATTGTATTTTCTGTTTGTTTCAGATTGTAAGATTCAGACATGGCTTTCATATTTGACTGGATTTACAGTGGGTTCAGTAGCGTATTACAGTTTTTAGGTAAGTCTTAATTGTTTGGGTATTTACTTTTTTTTGTTATTCTTGTATAAAATGTCTGTTCACCTCTTCAAATATAGCTGCCAGTTAGATAATAATATTTGCTTTGGTCTGTATTCAAAAATACTTACTCAGTATTGATAAGTGAAACTTTTGTTTATTTCCAGAGTCTCCACTCAATCTTTCATTAATCCTTTAACCTCTTGAAAGATTGCATTTCCTTTCATCAACATGATAGGCTTGATTTTGATTTCTTTTTTCCTAATCACACTACATTTAAGTTAGTGTCACCCACTTGGCTTTTATGGAAGGTCTCCTGATTTTTCTGTGCTGTAAATAACTTGGTTATTTTAGCTCAGTTCTTTTGCTCAGAAGGATCCAAATAGGAGGAATGGTCTACAAAAAATCCATGCTGGATATTCAAGTCCTTGCTCCTGCTCAGCAGTGCCTTATTCTGTGACTGATGTCACTGAAATCAGTGGGAAACTTCACTGGCATCAGCTGGGGAGCCCCAGGAAAATGTTCCCTGGCCAAAGCAGTCTGCAATCTATATTGATCCAGGGTGGAATATTAGCTTGTGGAAAACAGGAGGGGAGGAGACGGGAAATCCCACAGCCCCTTCAAAAAAATCCCAAACCCAACAGCCTGGGAGGAAGGGGCATGTTAGGATACTAGAAAGAGGAATGGAAGTTGCAGATCAGACGGGTAAAAGGTCCAATTTACAACTTCTAAGGATATTACTGGGGTGGACAGAACCCATTTGAGACCAATGAATCGTGGCCAGCTCTGCCACCTGCCTTTTATCAGCCGAAAGGTTAAACCTTTTTGCTCAGTGTTAGACCCTTGGACTACTATTGAAATATTAGTCAGTGAAATTTTAACTAAGTTGACTAATCCTTATCTCCTCTTACTTAGCCAAGCAGTGATTATGGCACACTAGCCCACCTTCCTGTTCCTGTGCATGCAAAGTCTAGTTCTGGGGAAAGATATGGGAGCTTCAAGTAGGAAGGAGAAAGATTTTTCAATATGTCTCTTTCAATTAAGAAGAAACACTTTCTATTTTCATTCATTTGCAGCTGAAGAAGGCTGATAGTAACATTTGAGAAACTCCCTACGGTTTCCTGTGCTCCCCTGTCAGCAGGCTGATAGATCACTTCATGCAGTACCTCTTTGTGCATGGATAATTTTAGAATGCCCAGAGAATCTGGGGGGGGGGGGAGGGGGTTATATATATAACCTGTGGTCTTGGTGTAGCTAATAGCTGAAGTATTGCTGCTGCTTCATCTTGCCTTTCTATGAAAAATGCCTTGGAAGTGGGAAATCTTTCAGAGAAAGCATCAGCACCTGACTTGGGAGCAAAGGCTCCTGGATGTCCAGGCTGAGAGTGGCAAAAATGCTGTTTTACTATGAATTCATAGGGTTTTGTTTAACTCCAAACTGGAGTTTCCCCTGTGATGTAAGTTGATGTATGAAAATTATTGTCTACTCCCCCTTTCTCAGTAAACGTGAATACTTTCTCCTCCACTCCCTAGTTTAATAGTTAATAGATATATATTTGGGCATGTGAGTTTGGGAAGGAGGTGTTGTTGCATTTGAAAGACCTGTGAAGACACTCGACAATACCTGTGGTAATAAAGATCATTAATGAAATCAGCTGAGGAGCAGGAAAGAATTCCTGCAGGTTACAGGACATGTGTTGGAATGCAATCCTGCAGATTAGCCTGAAGGCAGGGGGAGAGGTGAGCAAACAGCTGTGGTGTAAAGGTCGGTCTGAAGAGGGACGTTCGCCCCTGTGACTCGGTGGCACCCGGGGGGCTGTCCCAGTGACAACCCCCTCCAGCAGCAGTATTTAAATCCCATCAAATAAAACAAAATACCTATGAGGATAACACAGGTAAGAAGGAAAAACGAGGGCTCCAAAACCTGATGCTGCTGGCTCGTTCTGCTGCCCTCCTCGTGTAGAGAGACCCAGGGCAGCTGGCAGGGCTCCTGCGGCGTGGATGCCTGCCACCCTTTGGACGGCTACCAGTCACTTGCTGGTGTACCCAGGGCACAGTGCAGGCTGCTGGTCCCTAGTTTGCAGGTCAGGAGGGTTCTCTCTCTGCTTGCAGTTGAATGTGAGGGCTGCAGCGATGGGATGGTTGAGCTTAAACAGTAAAACCTGATCATATACTTCACTCCAGTGATACAGAAACATTCTGTGGTGGTAGAGACAAACTTTTCTTCAGCACATTGATTGCAAAGCACCACGATACTGTGATGTTACATAGTACAAGGTGATGTAAAAGCTTCCCATATTGCAATATTTGACTGCGTTTTACAATTCTTTGTAAAAAGAAGAGGGGATTCTGTTAGGAACATAGCTCAGATTTGCTTTTGAAGAAATGTAATTTCAACATAGGTATGTATATTTGTATGTTTCCTTGGCCTCTGTTGTAAGTGTTCTGTCTGCTTCAGCACTACTGGGTGCTGTGGGGTCAGTTGTGGTTCCTCAGAAGACGTGCAGTGGGTGATATCCAGCCACAGCCTTTTGAAGAAGGAATAAGGGAAGATTTTTCTTCCCCTTATAAAGGGCAAAACTAAGAGCCTCTTACNTGATGATCCCAGGGGTCTCTTCCAACCTAAATGATTCTATGATTCTATGATTAAGCAGTTTTTCAGCACAGAATGTAATATTTTTATTTTTTTTTAATTAAATCTGTCTTTAAAATGTCCATCAGTTTGAAATAGTGAAAAATAATTCTGGCATAGGATGGAGTGTTGGCAAGTTTAGGAGAATCACCCCTTGATAACCTTAAAATTAAGTAAGGTGTTTGTGTTTTACACATCCTTCCTCTCCTTTGCAGCAACTGCTGTGTTTGCTGGGGTTGCAAGTAGAGGGGAAAAAAGGGGAAAAAGCTTTTTTTAACAAAGGTGACAATTGGTGAAAATAAAATGTATTACTCCTGTTATGAAGGTGTTACCTCCTGACAGCAAGTGAGCCAGAATTGTGCTGAGGATGCTGCAGGACTGCATCCTGAACAGCTGAGCTGGGGGCATGGCTGAAGGGACTGCTCATCAAAACAACGTAGGAGCCGACAAAAAAGAACACTGATCACGACTATTGATGTTGAAACCAATTGCTCTGTGATAGACCTGTTGAGACTGAACTTGGGTTTTGCTTCAAACAACTTTTTTTAGTCCTAATTGGAGGCAGCTGAACCAAACCCCACTCTGTCTGGGTGCGGGGTGGTCCATATTTTAGAGCCCCCTGTACCCACACACCTCCCTCTCTCCTACTGGGGGCAAAACTGCCTTTTTGCTGGGACAGAGTAACCTCCACTGGCAAAATTTGCTCCTGTTTTGTGGTTTGTTTTTTGTCCTAAGCTGTTTAAATGAATTGACATTGAGTGATGTGTTTACCTCAGTTGTGTGCCTCTCCCCACCCTGCTAAGCATCTCGTAAGCAGCAGGAGGTACACTTCAGTGCAGCAGGGACACCAGGGAGTGTGAAGGTAGCTTATACAAGTAGGACATGGATAAAGGGCACTGATAAAGTGCAGAGTGGAGTTTGGCTGGTCTGTATTTTGTACCATGACTTTGTTCTTGGGAGCAAAATCACTTCCAGGATGCCAGGAGTGAACTCCCAGATGTTTTAACTGATTATTCGCCTGTTTTCTGTTCTAGGGCTGTACAAGAAATCGGGCAAACTAGTGTTTCTTGGACTGGACAATGCTGGAAAAACTACACTGCTGCACATGCTCAAAGATGACAGACTGGGACAACACGTCCCCACGTTACACCCCAGTAAGTTCACATTATTGGTTCCATAACTAGAAATCATTTCAAGAACGGCAGGAGAAACAGGGTGTGATGATACACAAGACCAAGACTGTGACTGGGGAGAAACGAAGGAATTTTGGGGGTTGTGGTCTGCAGATAGTTCAAGTAATATTAAAAAAAGTGTGTGTAGGATAGTTTAATGTGGTTTATTTCAAACTGAGGAGAAAACCAGGCTGAGTGATGGAGCTGAGAGTCTAGATCACAGAAGCTGCAGGAAATTATAGAATTATAGAATCCTTTGGTTGGAAGAGACCCTTGGGATAGAGTCCAACCATCAGCCCCACTCTACAAAGTTCTCTCCTACACCAGATCCCTCAGCACCACATCTCATCTACTTTTAAACACATTCAGGGATCAATTGGGAGCAGCTTCTCTGTGTAACTGGGAAACCACCACTTATGCACACAGTTTGGATTTCTTTTGCTCAGAGGTTGCTGGGTAATTGCTATCCTGGCAGCTTCACAGGAGAAAAAACTCAGTACAGGTTAAAAATATGGATTGGTGAAGTCCAGTAAGGAGGTGAGAAATTGGGAAAGGACGTGAAGAGGAGAACCCTTGAACACTGTTGTACATGAAATGCCATCTTTTTGGCAAACCAGATGCCAGAGCCAAGAGTTGTTTTGTAATGTGTGGGGATAAGTAATACACGAATATTCTCAGCCCTTCTTAGCATTGCAGGTGTTTCACACGTGTTTTAATGGTTACTAGCATTTTGTTGCTAAACATGCATCATTGATTTTGAGAGAGAATGTATTTTTGAGTTGTACTCTTGAGTTGTTTCTTGAGTAACAAAGTGCTGAAAAGAGCCAGGAGAGGAGGTAAAATCCCCAGGCTAGAAAGTTAGAGCCTGTGTAACCCTCACGGGGCACCTAATTCTGTGTATTCCCAGCCTCAGAGGAGCTGACGATCGCTGGCATGACTTTCACTACCTTCGATCTGGGTGGACATGCTCAAGGTAAGAGAGTGTGTCTCCTCACCCCACCAAATTCAGTTCAAGTTGTCTGTGTTCTGCTTGGTTGGGATCAGAAACACGACTGCGCTGCGGAGATCAACTTCCCATGCTCTTTGACTGTATGAAAAACTGCTCTCATTTATCACAAATCCCAAATCCTGCCACCAAACTGAGCATTTTTTTTTGATGGATACTTGTATTTTGAAGAGGCTTCTGTACTTTGAATCGCTTAGGCTTAACCTTTAAGCTTCATTCTTTAAGCTTACCTTTGTTGAGATCTTGGGGAAACAGTAGAAGTTTCAGTGTGCACACCAGATGGAGTGGTGATAACAGTATAAAGATACTTTTGCTCCATTATTTCAAGTTCCTTTAAATGTGAAATTGCATTGGCAACATAAGCTGAGACATCAGAAACCCCCCACCCCTGTTGCTTCTTAATTACTGGTGCGTGTCACCTCTGAATTTGGGGGTAATTTCCTTCTGTTTTTAATTCCCATCTTCCCTGTAGCTCGTAGAGTCTGGAAAAACTATTTACCTGCAATTAATGGCATCGTGTTCTTGGTGGACTGTGCAGATCAAGACAGATTGCTTGAATCAAAAGAAGAACTTGATGTAAGTTTTTAAATGAGTTTTTGGAAATTTTAACTTTAACTTGAGAAATAAGCTCAAATTCCCAGTATCTACAGAGCTCTGCTGCCACCTGGATATGGGTAGCAGTGGTTTGACCTTCTGTATTCTGAATTCATCTCTCCTCCTCCTTCCTCCTTTTCTTTGTAGTCACTAATGACAGATGAAACTATTGCTAATGTGCCTATCCTAATTCTTGGGAACAAGATTGACAGACCCGAAGCCATTAGTGAAGAGAGGTTACGAGAGATGTTTGGGCTCTATGGTCAGACAACGGGAAAGGTAATGTAATGCTTTAATTTGGTGGCTTTGGTTTGCTTTGTGACAGAGTTTGTTTGCCATTTTTTTGTGTTGACTCCATTCCAGCTGCACCAAAAAGGAAAAAAAAAGAAAGGTTTTAAATTTATAGAGCACATGGTGTGTAATAACTGTGTATGGAATAAATGAATTGTGGATTTAGCACATACAAGAAGAGACTCTATTCTGCTCATGTGAGACCCTACCTGGAGAACTGTGTCCAGCTTTGGAGTCCTCAGCACAAGAAGGCCATGGACCTGTTGGGACGGGTCCAGCGAGGGGCCATGAAGATGCTTAGAGGGCTGGAGCTACCTCTCCTGTGAAGACCAGCTGAGAGAGCTGGGGTTTTTCAGCCTGGAGAAGAGAAGGCTCTGGGGAGACCTTAGAGCCCTTTCCAGTACCTGAAGGGAGCTGCAGGAGAAGGGACTTTGTCAGGGAGTGGAGTGACAGGGCAAGGGGTAATGGTTTTAAATTGAAAGAGGGGAGATTTGGGTTGGATAGTAGAAAGAAGTTCTTTGCTGCAAGGGTGGGGAGGCACTGGAACAGGCTGCCCAGGGCAGGGGGGTTGGAGCTTGATGATCTTTAAGGTTCCTTCCAACTCTAAATGTATCTCCACTACAACTTTTTCACATCCTGTTTAAAGCCAGGCTTTTTCAGAGAAAACTTGATTGTACTTAGGATAACTTTTAGTACTTCAGCTTTCCTGTGCAGCACTTTAAAATCATGAGGAGGTTGTCAGAGACTATAGTTCTAGTGAGAACCAGAAAAGAAAACTAGATAAAAGTCTTTTAGTAAGTGGCTCATTGAAGTGCAGACTTAATACAATTTGTTACTTAAAATGCTTACCTAAAGCTTAGAAATAAATTTGTAATAGAAGTAGAAGTTTGTAGGTTGGGGCTGGGGGGGAGGGGGGCAGGTGAAAACATGTTCCTGCTGGCATTGGTAGCAACAGGGCAGATTTATCATGGATCTCTGTGGTGCTTCAAGTCTTTTGAATTTAAAGTAAATACAGTGTGTGCATTCTTTGATGCTTCCCCTAGAGTTCAGTGCTGCTCAGAGGTCAGGTTGAGCGGGAAGAGAACTTTACCATCTTGTTTTCCATGTGGAAGAGAATTGCACAGGTTAATTAGAGTAGGTGTAATGGGCTATAAACAGTAACTGCTGACTCCTGATTATTATTTGTATCTTGCCCTGTTTATTACATCACTGCACCGTTTGTAAAGTATGAATACAGTTGTGAATCTCCAGTTGAGCAGCAGCTCTATCCCACTGTGCTCACCTTGGTGAGCAAGCAACTTGTGATCTTGCTGTGGTCCATCCTGCCAGCGGTAGCCAACGTTCTTTTTAATCTGGTTGGAAAACCATTAGAAACGGAGCAGGGAACTGGGACTGAAAACTGAGTATAAGCCCTCAAATTCTCCCTTCATGTGCTTGCTGTTGCACTTTGGAGAAGGGTGAGGTACATCAAACCAAGTGGGGATCTACGTGAAAACAGGCTCAGGGTATTTCTGGAGTGACCCTAATCTCAGTACCACGTACACATTTTAGATTCATCTCCTTTCTAAAATCCCAGTGTCCAGCACCAGTTAAATAAGGGCATTCCATAGAAACAGAGCTCTGTGTAAACCAGCCGTTTTGGGTAACAGCACTGTAATCTGGCACCCTTGTGTCTCCCTGCAGGGCAGTATACCCCAGAAAGAACTCAACGCGAGGCCTCTGGAAGTGTTCATGTGCAGCGTGCTGAAGAGGCAGGGCTACGGAGAAGGCTTCCGTTGGATGGCACAGTACATCGAGTAACGCCCAGCCCGCCCCAGTTACCCCTCTGCCCCCTGCCCTGGGCCTGAATATTAACTCTGCTCTTCATCTGATCACTCGGTGTACCTAACTTCAATTCATTCGACTGTTTTAGTTATTAAAAAAAAAAAGAAAAAATAAGCAAAAAAAGAGAGAGAGAGAGAGACCTTTTGGGCTAATTTTATCATGTATGCTAAATTGTAAGTGTGAGGATTGCAAAATGATTTCAGGCAAGTTTGTGAGTTTGAAGTACCACGATCTGTGAGCTTTCTAATCCCGTGCAACATTCTTTTGCAGCTTTTAATTTAACGAGTCTCCAGCACCATTTTTGGTGAGAGCAACTTTCCAGTACAGTACCTTTGAATGCACTTTTTAACAGCTGAGGAACTATGGACATGTGAGAGAAATATTTAATGCTTATGTTAAAATTTTTTTATGTACTTTTTTGAAACTGGTTTTATAACTTTAGAGTATATAACCATCTTTCAAGGAACAATAAATCATTAGCTGATGGATAATTGCATGATGCCTTACGGTTTTCAATAATATACTCTCTTATGCAACGTCATGCAATAAATTTAAATCCGGTTTTTTGGCAACTTTAACGGGAAATGTTTCATTTTCATGTGTCTTAAACTAGTGAGGCTGCCTGATGATCTGAATATGTGGGATATTTTCCTGAAACACAGAAGGCCACCCAAGTAGTTTCATTGTATGTTAGAGTAAGGTGGTGTTTGGTTGGTTGTTTGGCTTTTTTTTTTCAGACCAACACATTGTATTGATTTTTAGGATTTTGTGTTAGTACAAGAAAAATCTAATCCAATGCCCTTAAAGCACCACTTTTTGCAGTACAAGTGATGTAAATCAGCTGCACCAATGCAAACTTTGAACTAATGTCAAAAGTGGTCTTACTGTACTGGTCTCTTGAATTCAACCCCTGAAGCAACACAAGAAATACAGGTTTTGGGTTTTGTTCTGCAGAAATTAAGAATACATTGCACTAAGTGTTCTGCTCGTAATTTAACTAGATTTGGGGTTTGCCAGAAGATTTGCCTGTGAAATTGGGGTGGTCAGGGGGAAATGTTGCCATGGCTGCTTGTGAAAATTTATCAGCCCACACCTAATTGGCCAACTTTTAGTTTTAGTGCTTCAAATTGGGACAAGATGGGTTGCTTTCTGTGGTTTTGCCCTGAAACCCAGTCACGGTGCAGCAGCTGCTGCCTGCCCGGGTGGCTCATTTCTGGGGATAAAATCTGGTTGTTTGCAGTCCATGTTTGCAGACAGAATTCTGACTGTGATCTTTTTTTTTTTCCCCCATCTTGGAGTGTTGTAGTTCCCTGAGGAGAGATCAGGTTGGTTTTGAAGAAGGTGGTGGTGAAGCACATGTACCTCAGTGTCTGGTTGATGCTGGCTGTTGCTGCCATGAAGCTGAGGTTGGTGTTTCCATGTGCTGGGCAGGTTTTACTCTCTAATCCTTCTGGCCCTGGAGTCACCATTTCACCACGATGGATTTGAGTTTCACTGTGGAGTTTGAGTTTGTTTTCCCCCCCTGTAAGACTGAACTGCTGCTAGTTGTTTGGGGTTTTTTGGGTTGTTTGTTTTGTTTTGTTTTTTTAACTGAATACTGTTTACTCACTGTTGTAGGTCTTCTCCAAAATACTTTAGGCCTTAAGTTTATCCACGGCAGCAAATGTATTTCTGACTGGTTTGGTTTCATAAATAACTTTCTCTCGACCTGCTGGACTTGAATATCAGACTTTAAAGCCTGTGGGTTCATATCAAGGAGACTTTTTCTTTGCCCAAGATCTGAACTTGTGTGATTTGAGTATCCATGATCGGTTCCCCACGCGCCTGGGACGTGTGTCTGGATAATTCAGAACCCAACTGATGCAAACTGTAACCGAAGTGCATCGCTGCAAAGTGTTAAGCCTGGTTTGGGCATGGGTGAAGTTCAGAGGGTTGGGATCAGAGAGCTTTCCTAAACGACTGACCTAAGAGAATTTTGCATTTAAAGCTGTAGTGCTCGGCTGTAGAGTAGTGTCTTTAGTGTAAATCCAAACTGGAGGTAAGAAACGGCCTCTCACCAGTGTGTGGACAATGTGTGAGTTCCACTACCTACAGCTGTGGAGTAGGGGATGTGCCACTATTTATTATCTCCACCCCCCTAGATTTTTCTGATGATGGTTACCGTGCAGAGAACAGCAGCTAAACCGGTAGATGGTGTAAATATTAAAATTACTACTTGCAGTCACGCCGTGGTGTTGATGTGGGGGACTTAGGTGGCCTGTGCTGATGGAGATGAAGCTGGTGGAGATGTTCTGCTGCAGAGCACTTCCACAGGCTGAACCGTGGCTTGGGGCACCGAGAGCTCCTCTTCACCCGTGCTTCCCACCAACTGCAGGTAACACCAGCAGGAAGGGAAGGGATGATAGTATTAAGGATTTCAAAAGATGAGAGGTGATACTGCTTTAAAAATGTGTGTTAAGAGTAATTCTTAGTATTATGGAAATACTCAGATTTCATGTTTCCCACTGTAGGATGCTAGTTTAAATGTGGTTGTAATAAGGGCCTGAAGAAATCTGGGCCTTGTGTTTATCCTCCTGGGTATTGTGCCAGTTCCTGTGGTGGGAACAGCTGGTCAGCACTGGGTTAAAACCACAAATAATCCTGCTCTCTTTCATCTCCTTCAGTAGCAGAAGAGTCTGCTCTGTAGCTGAGGTTCCCTTGTGCCCACGAATGTGACTGGGTGTTGTGTGTGTCCTTGTGTGAAGACTTTGTTGATGAGAGTTCTCCGGGTGGTTTTCATTCCCCCCTTCCCTCCACGTCTCCCTGCTCATTCATCTATTTCTGCAGGTTGCTTTTTCCTGGGACAATGAGCAGTCTCAACTTTTGCTTAAAAAAGGAAAAAAATAGGCAACATTTGTATTTGGGTCTGATCTTTCTATGACTTTTTTTTTCTCTTGCACTCTTGACTATGCAGGTTTCAATTAAACATCACTTTAAAGAATGTGAAAAAGACGACTGGTCAATAAAGGTCTTATTTATGAGGTCTCCTTTTGCTTTTGCATCAAAACAGCTCATTTTAGGAGAAAGGAATGCAGGTTTCTAAGGTACCAATAACCACTGCTGACAGTGGCCTGTGTTTCGCTGTGGTGACCCCATCTGCTGGCAACTATGGGTTGAAAATGATCTGTTTTGCTTGGATTTAGTTAAATTTGGGTTGTAGCATGTACTGTGTAGCTGAGAGGCGTCGCTGTATCCCAGTCTTGGTTTAATCCAATTTTTTTTCAGCCATGGTTGTTGGTGTTGGAGATGGGGAAGGCTCCTTGAACCCTCTCACTTGGCCTCTTGCCGGGTCAAGGTTATTTCATGAATCTTTGGGTGTTGGGGTTCTGACTGTGATGTGCCAGTAGGGACCTACAGCTTTCACTGGAGTGCACCACCTGCCTGCACGTGTTTGACCTTCAATTCCATTCAAAGAGAACCCTTGGTGCCCACTTATTTATAACTGAAGTCGGGTCAGACAGATGATAGTGGAGGTCTCCAATCCCAGTGAGAATTCGTGGGTCAAATTGTTCTCCTCTTCTTGGTGCTGTTGGAGCATTTGGCAGTCACCAGCCAAAGCCCAGGGTTTCTGTTGCCTGTGAGATGCTCGGGTTCGGTGCAGAGAACACAACTGTTAGTTGTGGACTGGGGAGTTCAAGTGGAAACAGCCTAATCAACAGCTCTCACTGGGGACATGTGACTTGATTTGCACTTGGATCAACCACTTCTTGCACTAGTGTCTCGGTGGGGAACGAAACGTTGTCTGTTTTTGAAATGTGAGTGTGCTGAATGTTTAAAAGCCTAATTTATATAATAAACTGCAGAAGAAAAGCTGAAGGTGCAAGTGTTGTTAACCATGTTCTTCATGTGGTGTGTGTTACTCCCTTACCCCGTCCCCTGCTGGAACGTTGAGGTGTCGGGAATAGAAAATAGACTTCTGACCTGGGATTTGGAGAAAAGGGGTTCTTAACAAAAGGGGTTCTTGTCAAATTATCAAAAGCAGGAAAAAAGGTGTTGACTTAGTATGTGGTCTGGTAGTGTGGGCTTGGGGTTGGGGTGTTTTTTTTCAGCTGGGTTTAACAATAACTCAGGCTCTCTGCCAGGGGGGTTCTGTTCATGTGTGCCTGGAAGCAAATCTTCCACTTGGGAAACTGAGCGGGGGTGGGGGAAGAGGTTTCCTCTGTTGCAGGATGTGTTCTCCTTAGTTTACATTTGTCAAATAAGTCAAATCCTTCTGAACCTGGATTAGAAATTTGGTGTCCCTTGTCTTACTGGCCCTGTTTCTTATGGCAAGTGTCCCATCACAGTGAGAACTATTTTATAATAACGCTTTTAGAGCCTTTTGATGTCTTTCCCTCCAGGATCTTCGATGCTTTCTCTCTGCTAACGGTGCCTCCTTCACTTGTGAGGCGGAGAGGGCTCTGCTCTGTTGTCCCTGCTCAACCCGTGACAGAGGTGAGGTCTGGAGGGATTAGGTTGTACTTGGACACTGCCTGGATGAGAAGAGCCAACCTCCAGCGACACCTCCCTTGGCCTGGGTGCCGCTTCTCTGTGTCCCAGAGTGATGATGGAAGCCTTCATCACATGGAACCTGCTGAAGACGCTGCCCAGGCCGTGTGTAAATCAGTGGTGCTTTGGGTCACCCTCTCCAGGCGGAGCAGGGCCCAGCTTGGCTCTGGTCCTCACTTCCCATTCTCTTTCCTAACTGTTTGACATGAATAAACACTGTCCTCATAGAAAGAGGCTTTAAAGACAAACTTTGAGTATTTGGGTCCAAATACCTGGTTTGGGCACAGGCTAATAAGGATTTATATCCTTTGGTTAAATTTTACCCCCACCTCCCTGAAGGTGGTGCTTCGCTGACAGAGGGGGCTGATGGACTCCCAGGAGCAGCACAAGCTGGAGCAAAGCTTGGGGCAGAGAGGAGCTGCTGGAGGCCTGATCTTAGTGATTTAATGGTAGTTAAGTACCCAAACCCAAGAGTTTGGGTAGAGTTTGTTGACAAGGGCTGTGCTCTGACAAGTTGCTGGTCTAGGCAGGGATGGGACTGGTGCTTGGGGTGGGGTGTGCAGACCAAGGGAAACCTCAGCTCACCCTGTCAAGAGAATCTGAAGCAGTTTTGAGCTTTGTAAATACGTGTTTTTCTGAGCAAAGGAAGCCTCTTCGTGGTGAGAAAGCGGCTCTGAAGAGGAAGGCTGGAATTTCTTTTTAAGTGAAGAGTCTGTTAAAATCTTTGTTGAGGATTTGTTGAAACCCAAAAGCTTTTTGAGGGGGTCAGTGCTGGAGACCACGGTGCCCTGAGGGTTGTGTGAGCATCCCTGGGAAATGCTTGCCCAGGTTTCCCAGCTGTGCAATGGAGGAAGGGGGGGGGGGAGCACTAATTGGGGTGGAAAAACAACCCACCTTTTGCCAGAGAGGGGTGAGAGGGAGAGCAGTTCTGAACTGGGCTCCTGATACTGCTCTGCCATGGCTTGTACCTGGGCTGGCCCCAGGGCTGCTGTTTGGAAACGCTGGAGCTTGTGAAAGCGAAGGAGGGAGGGAAATGAGGCAGCGACAGGAGGTGTTTCAGCCGGTCTGTGTGTGCTGCAGTACTGCCAGCCTTTGCCAGGTGGTTTTGAAATCCCCCCCTGTGTCCTGCAGTGAAGCTGGGGCTTGGGAAGGGGCTGGAAAGGGCTGATCCTCGTTTGACTTGTTCCCCAAGGACACAGCCGAGGTCACTTGTCCGGTGGCACGTCGCTTCTCACCAGAGATAAGCACGAGCTGCAGCCCTTAAAACCACGTTGTAAGCCCTGTTGGCACTCGGAGCTGGGGTTTGAGTTCAGCCTTGGCTGTTGGTCCATTCCAGCCCTGTTTTCTCCCTGAACCTGATTTTGGTTCAGGTAAATCTGAACTGTGAAAGGAAGATCCCTGTATGTCCCACTTAACTCTTCTATCCCTTGCTCTGTGTGTATATAATATGTCTATGCTGTATAAAAATAGACGTACAGGTACATGTGCATGTATATATACACACACACAAGAGGTTTAAAAGAAACCTACAAAAATGTTATGGCTGTGATGTGTTAGCATGAAATTGCAGAGGACTTTTCGCGGGAGCCTGTGTTCACAGCAGAAACAGCAACAACAATAACGATGAGAAGCCAGTGGAGAAAATGAGAAGCTTTTGCTTTGCTGGTGAACAAGTAATTGCAGGAGATGCTGGGGGGGGAGCTCAGATCATAGAATCATTTAGGTTGGAAGAGACCCTTGGGATCATCGAGTCCAACCATCAGCCCTGCTCTGCAAAGTTCTCCCCCACACCATATCCCTCAACACCACATCCAATCTACCCTGAAACACAGTCAGGGATGGGGACTGCACCCCCTCCCTGGGCAGCCCATTCCAGGCTCTGACCACTCTTTCTGTGAAAAATTCTTCCCTAATGTCCAGCCTAACCCTACCCTGCTGCAGCTTGAAGCCATTCCCTCTCCTTCTATCGCTAATTGCCCGTGAGAAGAGACCAGCACCAACTTCTACAATGTCCTTTCAAGCAGTTGTAGAGAGTGATGCGGTCTCCCCTCAGCCTCCTCTTCTGCAAACTAGATGCATGGCCACTGGGGGGGGAGAGCAGCTGGAGGACTGGGTGCCACCAGGAGAAGCAGTGTTTGGGCAGAACAGGAGAAGGCAGAGCTGGTAATAGAGTTTTTGGTGGTTTTTAGAGCTTATTGCTTTGTTACTGACATCTGAGATGCCTTTTAGCATCAACATAAAAAGGTTTGGGTGTTCCTACAACGTGAGGTGTTTCCTCAAGCCTGTTCTTAAGATGTGTCCCCTCCGTTGCTCTCCTGTGGCAGCTGGCTCTGAGAGCATCCCCTGCAGAAGGTACATCAGCCTGCCATTCATAGCTGAAAACTTGGCTGGAAAGAGAACCTCTTTTTGGTTTATAGTTTGTTTTGGGTTGTTTGTTGGGGGGGAGGGGGGTTGTTACCCCTTCTGGAATACCATTTTATCTCCTACTCTGTAATTTGCATTGCCTCCCGAGTTTAAAAACCAGTATGACTTTTTCTCTATTTTTTTTTCCCCCTCTTTGGGAAGAGATTTTCTTCAGCAATTTGATGTTTGGAAAAATCTTGGGGAAGAAATTTTGAAAGGGTGGGGGCTCCATCAAGGAAGTTTTCAGAGCTGTTGTCAGGCAGAAGGCAAGAGAGAATGGGGAGAAGATTTACATGTGCAGTTTGCCCCTACTATATCGGGAGAAGATGTTGAAGTTCCTGGAGCTGCTGCTGGACTGTCTGAAGAGCAAGGAGGGCTGTGTAACAGATCCTCACGCATGTGACAGTGGGATGGCCTCTATTTATGTCTCTGTAAACATAAAATTATGAAATCCATGCCAGGGATGATGGTGCTGGCCAAGTCCTTGTCTGACCCGGTTGGCTGTGGCTGGACCTGCACCTCTCTCCAGAGAGCACACGGTGAATTTGACCCCGCTGGAGGACACCCTGCTGCTGGGGAGGTGTTTATCAGAAGGGAAGTAGGTCAGGCAATACAGTGAAGAAGCCACCACCCACCACCACCCCAGTATCACCAGTCAGAGGGAGGTGCCGTGAATTTCTGTGATAAAAATCTCACCCACCTTCTGGATGCACGAGCACTTCACAGAAGGCAGAGTCTGGGG
>VZTM01003598.1:72358-83141 GCA_013400555.1 Jacana jacana | reverse complement strand
GGGGGGGGGGTAGGGGGGGAAGAAAATCACCAAAAAAACTCCAATTTTTTTTGCACAGTCCAGTTTTGAAATAAGTTTTTGTTGAAAGGGATGTGCAGCTGAGGCTTGGATCCTTCCTGCAAAATTAAAAAAGAAAAGAAAAGCAAAAAGAAAGAAAGAAAAGTGTGTCTCAAGGTTGCAAAAGATGGGAAAAAATACTTGTGGGAGAAATTGTCTGTCCGTGCCTTGCTCTTGCCACTGTTAGGGTGGTACCAGTGGTCACCTCCAGGGTTTGAGGTTGCACTGGGGAAAGTTCTGGTGGTGCTGGTTCTGCTGGAGCTTGCCTGGATCATGCCCATCCCTGCTGCTCCCCTGGGACATCCCACCTCTGCATCATCTCCGGATGCTGAGCCTGCATCCTGGGTGCAACTGTCAGGAATGCTCCTCACCCTAGGTGCTTAAATCCCCAGATACTCAAGGATGGTCATAAATCTGCCCTAAGGTGGTGCCTCCCAGTCCAACAGCACTACTGGGGGCAGCTTGATGCTGTAGGAAGGCTGGGGCAAGCTCCTTGGGCTCCAGAGCCTGTTGGCAAAGGGGGACGAGCAAGCTGTGTCCTGGGTTGCCCTGGGCAGGAGCTGGCTGGGACAGGCAGGAGCCTGCCTGTGCAGGCAGATGGGTGCTGGCAGGAAAAGCAGATCCTGACCTGGGGATTGGGTGAAAAAGTCATTCAAGGAGGGAGAGTGAAAACACAGAGGTGGGGGAAAAATAATAATAAAAAAAAGACCAGTGGGCCCCTGGATTTACCAAATTCCTGATTTTCTTTGTTTCACAAAAGAAGCGACCAAACTCCAGCCTTATTGTGGCAAGTGCCGGAGCAGCCAGTCCTCCTGAAAACAGATGGTGGCCCCCCATTCACACACAACCTCCCCAAACCCCCAGAGCAGGACGTGCCTTCGCCTCCCTCCTGTGTGGCGTAGCCCGTAGGACACACGTTGCAACTCTGCATCTGCTCCCTTTAAGCCTGTATTTCCCTGGAGAATAAGCTGCTTCTGACCCTGGTCTTTGGGAAGGTTGTGGGGGCCTTTGTGTTAGGATTTAAAGAAAACCAGGTGAAGTGGAAGAAGCAGCATCCCCCTGCAAAGCCTTCTATACTACAGCAAAGGTGGGAAGCTGTGCCTGATGAGGAGGTTTCAATCAGGAGCTGGCAAGAGCCAAAGAAACCCCCCAAGCCCTAAATTCAACTCATTTCCCCCCCAAAAAATGTGTTTGTGCCCCATGTTGCTGGGCAGCTCTGTCAGCAGTGAAGTGTTGGTGATTGATGTAGAGATTTTGGCTCAGGATGGTTTTCCTATGAACCTTGCAAAGGTAACCAAAGAAAGGGTTGACACAGAGGAGCAGGAAGGCAAGAAAAACTAAACTCAGTAAAATTCCATCAATAGGCTCTTTGCTGTTAGAGGAAACCAGGGATTTGTGCCCCGTGTTAAGCTCATTGTGGTGTGCAAACCGCTTTTGGGGGTGCTCTAAGAGCAACCCATCGTAGCAGTAGGTCTGGACTTTCTTTTGTATCCTTCACACTGGTTTTCAAGTGCGGTTATTGTGGTTTTCTCTGCCTCAGATTAGGCTGCGAGCGTTCAGGCTGCTCTGAGCCTCCTGCAGCCTTCCTGCCCTTAAGCTGAATCTGAACCCAACCCCGGCGGGAGGTTGCTGGAGCCACAGCCAGAGCTCGCAGGGGTTTCTCCCCAAGCACCTCTCCCTCTGCCTCTGGTCAGAGCTATGGTGGCAGGAGGTTTGAGCCATGATTTACATCCCAGGAGCAAAAGGCTGCATCATCTATTTCGGGTAAGGTGCTGGGTACCATTGGGTCCGGACAGCTGGGGGAGTTAGAAGAAATAGTGCATCCAAACTCCTTGGTTTCTTTGGGTTTATTGGTACTTACTCAGCAGCAGAAGTACACAAGGAGAAGTACTGAGGTCTGGGTGTGTAAGAACAGCAGGATTGAGCGTTTTGGTTTGCAATTTTAAACTCAAAGGCTGGGTTTTGCTTGTGGGAAACTCACTTGTCCCTCGCTGCATCTGCTGGGCAGGGGTGGTGGATCCCTGGGTGGCGGAGGGGAGCCGTGCTCCAAAAGGGAGCTCAGCCCAAACAACTTGTAGGATATGAAATACTTTGGCTTGTATTTAAAAAAAAAACAAACCCAAGTTAGGATCAATGAAGTGGATAG
Organism: Jacana jacana; assembly: GCA_013400555.1. Taxonomy (NCBI): domain Eukaryota; kingdom Metazoa; phylum Chordata; class Aves; order Charadriiformes; family Jacanidae; genus Jacana; species Jacana jacana. The sequence goes on along the minus strand of VZTM01003598.1, from coordinate 80,938 downwards.
AGAGAAGGAGGCTGAGGGGAGACCTTCTCGTTGCTCCAACTCCCTGAAAGGAGGGTGTAGCCAGGGTGTGTGTGTCAGTCTCTTCTCCCAGGTCACAGGCGATGGGACAAGAGGAAACAGCCTCAAGTTCAGGTCTCAGGTTCAGATTGGATATTGGGAACAATTTTTCCACTGGAAGGCTTATCAAGCCTTGGAAGGGGCTGCCCTGGGCAGTGGTTGAGGCACCATCCCTGGAGGGATGTAAAAGCTGGGTTGACACCGTGCTGAGGGACACGGGTTTGGGGTGGCTTTATCAGAGTGAGGTTGATGGTTGGAAAAGATGATCTTAAAGGTCCCTTCCAGCCTGGACAATTCCAAGATAATTTGGATGGTGGCTGCTTTCCCCCATGAATTCTGGTATGTGAGGTATGTCTCAGTAAAAAGCAATTCTGCTTTCTGCCTCGTGGCAGCCTGGCTTGAGGAAAACTTGATATTTCCAGGTATGTCAGCACTAGCCTTTAGATACTCGTTTCTCTCCCCAGGTTTTTTGTAATTGAAGAGCAGGCAGACTCTCAGTGAGACGTGGTTTGTGTGAACGCTCTTCAGAAAAGAGGATTGCAATAGCAGAGGGTTCACGGCTGGGATGGAGGAACAAAAATGAGGGTAAATAGGGATGAGTCAATGCAGCCACAAAGTGCCAGTTTATTGGTAAATAAGGGCTGGCTGCTGTGCCCTGCTCCCAAGCCTGGGTGCCCCCCGAGGGGTTTGGAAAGCGGTGATGCAAACTGATGAGTCATGAATTTAGAACAATAGTTTCTTCATGTGAAATGACTCAGGATAAAAGAAAAAAAAAGAAAAAAGAAAAAAAACCCAAACAGGTTTTTCAAGAAGATGAGGCTTATGAAATTACAAAAAGGAATAAAGTAAGAGGGTGCCTTTAACCCCGTGGTGAAAGTATTACATCTTTTTCTCCCTGGATGCCTGGGGTCACCGGGTTAGACCATGCCTGTTCTCAGTTCTCCACTTGGAGAGCGTGCAGAGAACCAGAGCGAAAGAAGACGGATACTGTGTGCACGAGCGTTAAATCCCTGTATAACAGCATCCCATCTAACACTGAACTGCCATCACTCGCCTGCATCCTCCTCCCCATCCCTGGCTTCCTGTCCTGGCCCAGGTTGGTCCTGCAGAGCTCGCTGGAGGGATGCTCTCGGGGCGGTGGGACCTGTCTCGGGCTGTGGGTGCCTGGTGTTTCTGTCCCATGTCTGCAGAAAATACTGCCCAACCTCCTCCCTTATCCTGCCACGGACCAGCCTGCCTCTTCCATGCACTAGAAGCTCTGCTAGGTACAATGCTAGACAAATAGCATGTCTTCTTTATTACAGAGAACCCTGTTTCCTCCAGCGAGGCTGGAATATGCCTCTCTAGTTTCCGTGGCCCTATGAATTACTATCTTAGATATTCCATAGGCTTTTATTGCAGAAATTATCCCTTTAGCCATCTGAATGCAAACATACACATTTTTCAAAAGGATTTAATTAAATCAGAACAATTAGATAAAGGGGAGGACAAGCTACGGTCTGTCAATAAACCTGCTGTGATCAGATTAATCCAGCAAGGCAAAAATAAATGAAGATTTATTTCCTTTCTTGTACTACATGTAGTCACGGGAGGAGTAGCCCTCTGTGTCCTGCACCTTGTTGAGTTTGCCTGAAGAAGGTGGGAAGCTTCAGGTGTTGCCCAAGGCTGCTGGCATCTCCCAAGGGCTTTTATTGAAGAGTTGAAGTCTTCATTTCAGCTCCCCGCTCGCCGGGAGACTTTCTGCTCTCCCTGCTTTCCATCCATAGGTGGCAGCAGGCTTTAAAATCTTCCACCTCTCAACGCTGATGGGGTTTGGTTTTTTCTTTCAGGAGCTCAGGGAGTCGGGCAACGACGGCCAAAAACTTTGGTGCAGGGAGCCGGTGGGAGAGGAATGAATTATTTTCAAGGAATGAAACATCCTGTGCGGTTGTTCACCGAGTTGCTCTATGAAGGTAAATAGAAAGTTAAACTCGGGGGTAAAAAAAGGGGCAACTGAGCACCTAGTTTGGGCCAGCACACCCTTGCAAAGAGCAGTGATTTTTGCCTGATAAACTACCCAGGAGAAGCGATGTGATTAAACAGCTTTCCTTTGCAAAAGCGCGTGGACACAAAAAGTGACATTTGTGGTGCTGGTTTAAGGTGTTTTTCTCAACTTTGCTTTTGGATTTGCTCTCTGTCTCTGCCTGCCTTTAGGGACCTCTCCTCTCCCCTCCGTGGTGGTGCCCGGCTGCTGTCTGTGTCCAGCCTCAGGTGGCATCACCCAGCACGGTGGGGACATGGGGACAGTGTGGGGCACAGCTGGCTGCTCGTGTTCTAACAGCATGTAGAGTACAATCTGCTCCATGGTGATGATAGCCCCAGCTATCATCACCATGACGGTCTCCAGCACTTGGGATCTCCATCCCCATGCCTTCAGCTCCAGCAGCATTCCCACCATGGCTGCTCCAGGCTTAGCCTTCTCCAGCTCTCCCATCCCAAATCCTTTTCCGAGGATGGAGCAGGTGAAGGATGAAGGTGGGCATCAAGCTGTCTCTACTCCCAGTGGTTTTAGGTGGCCTCCCCTGCTTGTGGGTCCCCTCAACACATCCCAGGGAGCGCAGTGCCACATGCTGAGTGTGCCGTGGTGACTCTTTCTCTCCAGTTTGACTTTTACTTTCCTATGCCAGGTTCACCCAAACGGATCAGACCGTGTTGGCAAGGATCAGCTGTGTCTGACTGCAGGGCTGAGAGATCAACAGGCTCCATGTGAGGCAGGGTGAGGAAGGCAGTAGTTTGGAGAAGGCAATGAGACAGGGTGGCCTCCCAGGGTGATTAATCAGGAATTTATTAACACATGGCTGGGCCATGGGTGAGAAAGAAGAGCTTGGCAGTGGGTACTCGCCGCTGTGCAGCACTGGCTGAGGGGAATGGAAACTCTCTTACAAGTCCTCAGGCTTCTCCTGCAAAAATTAATCATCTCTTTGAATGAATGAGAGATTCTCCTCTGCCTGCCCGTCAGCTGATGAGGGGTTGTTGGAGCAGTGGTAATGACCTGCTGGGAAAACCAGAAATCCACGTGCTGGTGTGGATGCTGTGCTCATCTGCACCGTAGGGAAGTGTCTTCTTCTGGATGAACAGTAAATGCAGTCACGTTTCCATTCTCAGCCTTCCTTTTCTGATCCTGTCAGGGAAAGTACATGCTGATTTGTAATTCAACTCTTCCCAATAACATGGATAAATACTTAATTTATACAGCTTGCTTGCAAGGGACAAGGAGCTGATTTCAGGAAGGATGTGGACCTGTTGGAGCGGGACCAGAGGAGGCCACAGAGATGCTGGGAGGGCTGGAGCTCCTCTATTGTGAGGACAGGCTGAGAGAGTTGAGGGGTTCAACCTGGAGAAGAGAAGGCTCCGGGGAGATCTCAGAGCCCCTTCCATTCCCTAAAAGGGCTCCAGGAAAGCTGAGGAGGGACTCTTGATGAGGGTGGGGAGCCATAGGATGAGAGAAAGAGGGTTTGACACTGAAAGAGGGGAGATTGAGATGAGATATCAGGAAGAAACTCTTTGCTGTGAGGGTGGTGAGACCCTGGCCCATGCTGCCCAGAGAAGCCGTGGCTGCCCCATCCCTGGAGGGGTTCAAGACCAGGTTGGAGGGGACTTGGAGCAACCTGGTCCGGTGGGAGGTGTCCCTGCCCAGGGCAGGGGGTGGGACTGGATGGGCTTTAAGGTCCCTTCCAACCCAAACTGTTCTGTGACTCTATGATTCACTACATGGGGATGCAATGCCAGTGTTACCACAGGGACACAGGGACCCTACACCGGGATTTGAGGCTGCCACACTCCCCAGGATGTTATCACACGCTGCTGGTGAGTGGGACCTCTCCATCCCCACAGCCCCTGCTCCAGCAGAGCTCTAAGTGAAGCACGATTGCTTGTTTACAGCCCTGAGCTGGCATTGCGGGCAAAATTACCCCTATTTTGACACTTCTCAGAAAGCAGCAGCGATGAGTGACGGCTCTTCCAGGGGAGCAGCAGCTCTGCTCCGGCTGCCGTTGACAGTTGCAGATGACAGGAATATGAAGGCTTAATTATTTTGTAATTAAGTTGAAGTGATCATCTCATGTCTGTTTAGTGTCTAACATATAATGAGCTCGTGATCTTGGTCTATTTTGCAGTGGCCTTTGGTTAGAAGCCACCAGCTTGCGGGATGGGAGTGGGTGCTGACATCCTCAGGGCGAGGAAAAGGAGTCAGGGAGAGGTGTACTGTCTGGGTGGTGGAGGCTGCACCAGAGACCGGGTTTCTGTGGTGTTCTGCTTGGATTTGGGTGGCTTCTTCCCTTCCCCACTCCAGGAAATACCCAGGGAATAATTTTCATGTCAGATGGCTGTGAGAGCAGTAGTTCTTCATCGGTTGTAGCAGAAAATGCAGATTTGTGCAGGACACAGGGATGTCACTGTGCAGGCAGTGGCTGTCCTTGGAGCTGGGCTCACTGTGCTCCTACCTGGCCTGATGTGGGAAGGTGGGGAAACCCTCATCCTCCATCACCCTTACTGGTCCTGAGCACCCAGCAGGTTCCAGTACCCAGGAATACCAAGTAAAAAGCCACTACTCAAACCACAGCTTCTTAGTAACCCTCCAAACCCATGTTTCCTTGGAAGCAGACTTCAGAGGATGGTCCACATCCAGGATGAGCGCCTGCCTTGGCAGTGGATGATGCCACACATTGTGACTGCAAAGGACGTGATTCTCTTTCTTCCCATCTGGAATTGGATTTTTTGACCTTTAATTCCATGAATATAGTTGTTCCTCTAAGGGATTCAGTGTAGTCATGCCCGCGAGATACCCCGATAAGCCTCAAAATCCTTTTAATTTCAGGTAGATGCGGATGCTGGCCCTGGTGGGGGTGCTCAGTTGTAGGTGGAAACTGCGTAAGGAGATGCTCTTTAATCTGGCAGCTTTGCCCCCGTTTTGCTTTTTGGGGGTTGTTGATGCCATCCGGCCTCTTTTTATTGCTTGGGGTTATTTTTTTCTCAGCCAGAGCAGGGTAGGAAACGTTGAACCAGGTGTTAGGCCACGTTTGTGTTTTAAAGGCATTTCAAGTTGTGGTTCACAGCTGAGCTAGGGAAGCCAAAGAGGAGGCATTGCAGGTTACTGGGGGGAATTCACGGTTTGAGCACCACAATTAATCAGGCTTGGGCTATTCCTGTGTTATTCCCAGCCTCCATCTGTGCTCTAACACCCCAAGTGCCTGTAATTACTTCCCGGAGAAGTTCAGCTGCTGTTTTGAAAGCATTTGTTTCCCCCTGGCTCGAGCTGACCACATCTTTCACCCCTTAAAAGAGCTCAAAGTGCTCTTTGGAGCTGCCCAACTCCGAGCCAGGGCAGCTCCCGGAGGGGGGACCCAGTTGTCAGGACACCTTTCCCCCCTGTCTCCCTGCCCCGCATCAGACGGGTGATGCTCCATCTCCACGGTGAGTGATGCTTTGTGTTTATTTGCAGGGTTTCTCTGCATAAACCACCCAGGTAAGCACCTGCCACGCAGCAAAACAGTGCTTCTGCCTAACAGGAGCCTGCAAATCTCAGTGTCTCCCCACCCTTCCCCTGTGGTTTGCTGCATATTTTGCTAAAATAATGGTTAATATGGCGCTCAATAAAAGTGCCGAAGCAGGGAGCCCCTCAGGAGCTTTGCCAGGGACCTTGCTGGGGCCTCGTATTCTGGCAGAAAAGAGCAATTTCTCCGTTTTCCTACCAGAAAAGCCGCTCTCCTGTGCACAGCCCCCCCATCCCTCTGGGCCACTCCTCCTCCCGTCCATCCTGGGGGTGGCTGGACTGGGAGAGCTGGGATGAACTGGTGCCAATGCAACCTGCAACAGTCAGAGTGCTGCTTTTTTCTGAGGGTTTTATTTATTTATGGCTTCATTTTGCCAGGGCCAGCCTTGTTCCCCACTCACTGGCTTGCTGGATGGTGAGCCACCAGGATGGGCGTGTGGGGACAACCCAGTGTCATTTGGAGGAGCAGCGATGGCCTGCCTGCAGAGCTGGAGTGCCACTTTGCTATCGAATCAGACCTGAGAAGTCGTAAAATCATCGTGGTGACATCTTCACGCTGCTTCCCTCATTAAGCAAAGACCACTGAGGGCACAGAGCACGAGGAAGCTGATGGTCCTCAGGCTGCAGCAGTGCCTGGGGGTGTCCCTTTCCCCATCCCTGTCCCCATCGCTGTGGCTGGGGTGGGAAGATGCTCAGCAGGGGTGGGTGTGCAGCGTTCAAGGGGAAGCTCTCTTGGAGCAAAGCCCCTCTCCATCGCATCAGACCCAACGCAAAAACTGCTTGGAGAGCTGCAGTGTAGCTCAGGGAGGGAGAGGTTATAAGCCCTGGGTTTTTCTTTCTGAAGCCAGCTGGCCCAGACCCACTGCAGGAAAAGGAAAGAAAAAGAAAAAGAAAGAAAGAAGAAGAAAAAAAAGCAGCCTTCTGAAAAGCAGCATCCTCTCGAGCAGAGCTGGTGGCTGTGGAAAGCGGTGGCGGTGGAGAGGGGTGTGGGGAGAGGAAGGAAGGAGGGGGCCCTGGCGCTGCCGGGAAGCCAAACGCTCATTTTGGCTTTCTCTCCTCGTTGGCGTGTGGGCAGAGCGCTGGGATGCTGTGTCGCGGGTGCAGAGATGACTCACGCCTTTAGCGGGGAAGATGATGGGTCTCCCTGTCGCCAAGCGGTGCCTTTCCCTTCCCCTTTTCCCCGGTTCCCCGGCTGAAGGTGCCAAAACGGCGCCGAGGGAGAGGAGGGCCCTGGGGAGGGAGGGAGGGAGAAAGGCTGAGCCCTGGCTGGGCCAGGCAGCGCCGCAGGCTCCTCGCCTCGGGGATGAGAAGGAGACGTTAGGTTCCCCGCCTTGATAATTTGGGGTCATAATTGCACATGCCGGAGTGGGGCTGCTGAGCTGCACCGAGCTGCGTCGGGGCTCAGCTGTGTGTTGGGGACGCTGGTGTGGGGACAAAGCCAGCGTGCAGGATGGGGAATTTGGACCAGTCATTAGAGAAGATTTGGGGCTGGGTTGAACTCAAGTTTTAGTCTGTTGGCTTCTGTTTTCATCTGGGCTTTTCCTTTGGGTCTACAGTCGATGGTGTCACGGGGGTGGAAAACCAAATTCTTCCACAGAGGAGCTGAGCCTGTAGCTCAGGTTGGGCCCAAGAGCATCCTCAAAGAGGGCTGCAGTGCCCAGGCTGGGGAGCAGAGGGGTCAGAGGGGGCTGGTTGTCAAGGGTCTCGGGTGAGGAACTGGCGTCAGCCCTCTGCAGCCTCCCCGCTGCTTCTGGTCCCGGCTGTGGGTACAAGCCTCCCCCGGGTTTCAGTGTTTCAGGTCTCATTGTGTCATCCCCCCACCCCGCTGTGAGTTTCATTCTGACTTTCAGATTGGGATGAGTCAAAAGACCTCAGAGCAAAACATAGCTGAAACTGCTGCCTGTGGCGGGGTTCTGCTTGTGCCAGCTCGGGGGAGCACCCTTGGGGTGGGGGGGACAGCCTGCGTGTTCCCACAGCAGGGACACAGCCTGGTGCCCTCCCAGGAAAGGCAAAAAGGCACAAAGCGAAGGGATGGAGATGTTTTTAGGTGAGAGCTCTGCTGCTTCCATGCAAATCTCATTTGAGCTTGGTTTAGTTGACGGCTGGCTCTGGGAGATCAATTGCTGCTGGGGGCTGACTCCTGCCTTTTCCCTACCTTTCACTAATGAGCTAATTCCTTGCTTATTTACCCCAGCAGTACAGCTCTGCAGATCCACGCAAGCCCCAGCCAGCAAACCTTTCCCTGACTCCCTCATTTCCACTGCATCCCTTTCATCCATACATGCAGAAACCACAGATGCAAACTGAGTTTGGAAACGGAAGACGAGCTCACAGCTGCCAGCCCCCAGCACCCCAACCCCATCACTTCCACCTCCAGACTGGGAATTTGTCAGCCCAAAGGTGATGTCTTGTGAGGGTCTGAGCAGGGTTCCTTCTGGCTGGAAGGCAGCGCTGCCCTCGGGCTTGCTCGGCCACTTCATGGGGGTAATTCCATTTGCTCAAGCCGGTGGCGTTGTCCTCTTAACTGTAAGGAGATGGGGATCCTTAGCTGTGCCAGAGATTTTATGAACGTGTTAAAAAAGGCCAGCGAGCAGTCTCAGAAGGTGGTGAACAGCATCCTATGGGTCCCTCTTAGGGAGCAGAGAGTTGTGGGGAAGTTAATATTTCATTTGGGAAATAAATCTGTTCTTACTCTGTGCAGCCCATAACAGCTGCCAGGCCCAGGTACTCCCCCCAAACCAGCAGTCCCCAAGTGCCAGCAGCTTAGGAAAACCAGAGCCACAAGGGTCAGACCGAGACATATCGGTGACCTATGTGCCCCATGGTATTTCACCAACCCCCCAAAAAAACCACCTGCAGCAGCTCATGGTACCAATGTGAATATATTTGGTATCTCTCATTTCTGCTGCCTGCTGTGACCCTGAGCCTATACTGGGGCTCCCAACCCCATCACTGAACCCCCCAGACTCTGCCGAAGCCAGCGGGGTGGGGGG
>VZTM01003598.1:0-61424 GCA_013400555.1 Jacana jacana | reverse complement strand
TTTTTTTTTTTGTTGGTTTATTTTTTTCCCTGTAAATAACTCCTGTAACATTTCTCTCATCTGAGGAAGGTATTATTGGGGTTTTTTTTTCTACCCCCTCCCTCCCCAGCCCAGGCATGGGCAGGCTCGGCCGGGTTCGNGTGTTTTGTTTCTTTTGTTTTGTTTCTGTTTGTTTTCTCTCGCGTAAATGACCAGTTTTCCAGTTTCTGGCTGTGCTGCTTGACTGTCAAAATATTCTTTGGCATCCACAAAACTATTTGACTGATTGGTTTGACAATTGCAGGTTTTTGTTTTTGTTTAGTGATGGGTTTAACCGGTTGCAGAAGTGTCTATGGTTTGGTTTGTTTTTGTTTTTGTTTTTTTTTCTTTTTTTTTTTAAAGTTTTTTTTTTTAAAACATTTTTTATTTTTAAAAAACAACAACAACAAAAGTTTCAGTGAATTCCTTTTTTTTTTTTCTTTTTTTTTTTTGTTCCCTGAGCTCACACTGGGGTCACTCCAATAAAACACGTAGCACGACTTAACTGTGACCTTTGAAGCCAAAACCGAAGTAATGGTGCAATTAAGTGCAAACATGGAAATTCGCCTGACTCGTAGGTAACATGGGCTTTTAAACAACATTTAAGGCTTATTGGGGACATTTTATGCATTAAATTATTGTAATATTCATAATGTCAGCTTCTGTGAATCACCCTCCCACAACAAGTCAACAGCTTGTAACCAGGATTTAAGAATAATAATAATAATAAAATAATAAAAAAAAAAAGGATGGGGAGGAATAAATTCACCATTTTCCGTTGTAGCGTTTAGTAGGAAAACAGAATGGCAAAGGCAAGCGTTTCCATTTCCCCTCGGTGAGGGGACATTTCCCCTCGGGGCCAAGCCTTTCTTTGTGCAAAGGGGAGGTTGGGGATTTCACTGTGGGACCACTAAGAGAGAAGCAGGGGTGGAACAACTTCCTTCAACCCACCGCCCCCCCCTTCCTCCCCGGGGTTAAACCAACCCCGACTCCTCACCCTGGTTTTAAAAGGATGCTTTTTCTCCTCCACCCTGCCCTGCGTTTCCATTTCCCAGCTTGCAAAGAGCTGACCCGATTACACCTGAGGAAACCACTCTCAGGGGTATTCTGATGGCCCCAGTGGGGTCCCAATGCCGCCCGCATCCCGTGGGGCAGGGATGGGGAGAAATTCTGCATCCTGGTCCCTGGACGGATCCCGATCAGATGGAAAGGTGAGGGGGGGGAAAAGAATGACTGAGGGTGGGTTTGGTTTGGTTTTGTTGGTTTTTTTCCTAAAAATAGAAACGTAACATTGCTCTCTTCCACCCCAAGCGCTTTCCTCCAACAAGCTTTTTGTGCTTTAGTCATTATTTATTTTAGTATCGCTTAGTTTGCTTCCTCCTATACGCTCACAGGCGGGTATTTGTTTCCCCACCCGCAGCTGGCCGCTACCGTACCCTCTGCTCGCTCCCTGCTCCGGGGGCAACTGTCCCGGGCAGAAATCTGCCCCTCGTTAAATAATGCCCATTAATTAAACTGTCATCCCTGCAGAAAGCACGGGTACCGGCACCCTCCGCCCTCTCGGCATCCCCTGCCATCGGTCCCGCCGGGCGTTCCCGGGAAGCGGGGGACATTGGGGAGCCAGAGCGGGACCACTGCCGTCACGGTCATCGATGTCGGTGAAGCTGAAGCTGGATCTCAGGCGTATAGAGAAGAGAAAGACAACAGTGCCGAATTTCCAACTATATACACATATTAAAAATCCCCCTTGCTGTGACACCAGGCAGGAATTGGACATGGCAGTTGTAACTGGGTTGAGGCCTCGTGGAAGCCGGCGGGGCCGGGAGGAGTTAGGACGCCAGGATGCTCATCCTGACGATGTCCTCGCCGGCCGCATCCAGCTGGCCCCGCTGCGCCCTGCCGCCGCGGGACTCCCCGTCCGAGTCGCTCATCTCTGCGTCGGAGAAGTAGCCGTCCGTCTCGGCCTCGAATCGACGCAGGGATGCTCCGCCGGCGCCCTCGGGCTTGGGGGGCTGCGACCGCCGAGTCCCTCGGCTCTCCTTTGGTAATTTGAACCGCACGACGGTTTTGGGGCTACCTACGGAGTCAGGCACTTTGGCCGCAGGGCTGGGCTCCGGCTGAGCGCAGCGCAGCGTCTCCTCCTCCTCTTCCTCCTCCTCCTCCTCCTCTTCCTCCTTGCTGAGGCAGCCCCTTACCCCGGCCGGGGGGTGAGACTCGTTAGTTTTGGGCAGAGAGCCCTTCTTGGCCGCCTTTTTTGCTTCGCCTGCCCCTTTGCGGTCGGTGGGAAGCTTCACCCCCCCTTTCTCCGACTTGCCCGGTCTGGAATCAGGAGCCAAGGGCTTGGTGGCATCATCAGACAAGTCGCTGGCATTGTTAGTCCAGGGCTCTGAGCTCTCTGGGTGGCTCCCACCCAGGGCAGGGGGGCTGCTCCTGGGCAGCTTTTTCTTAGTGTTCGTTCTCATTTTGCTTTTCACTTTCTTTGTGGCCTCAGTCTGCTTGAACGGGGACCGGAGGGAATGGTCCATCATGAAGCTCAGTAAGGTCTCCTCGTCCTGGAGGAGCTCCTCGGAGAGGCCGGGGGTGCTGTCCTCGTGGTGGGCGTTGTTGAGGGACCACTCGCTCATCGCCATGTTCTCGGCGGTGATCTGGACCGACTGCGCCAACCAGCTGTTGAAGAAGGTCCCGTCAATGGGGAAGGAGGTTGACAGGCCTGGAAAACAAAAAGTAGAAGGGGAAGATTGGCTCAGAACTCAGGAACTGCCACAGCCACCGACTTCACTGAATCTCCTCAGCACTGGAGAAACACTAAAAAGACCCTAGAATCACAGAACGGGTTGGGTTGGAGGGCATCCTGAAGATCAACAAGTTCCAACCCCCTGCCCTGGGCAGGGACACCTCCCACCACACCAGGTTGCTCCAAGCCCCATCCAACCTGGCCTTTAACCCCTCCAGGGATGGGGCATCCACAGCTTCCCCAGGCAAATTGTGTAGTGTCTCACCACCCTCACAGCAAAGAATTTCTTCCTACTCTCTAACCTAAATCTCCCCTCTTTCAGTTTAAAACTTTCCCCCCATATCCTATGACTCCCCCCGCCCCGATCCAGAGTCCCTCCCCATCTCTCCTGTAGGCCAACAGATAAGATCAACCATAATGTACCACACAGGGCACAGCAGGGGGTTATTCCAGCACTGATGCTGAGTTTGGGGTCTACTGGGGTCACAGCACAACAACCCCAGTGGTCCCCCACATCCAGTACTCCATTAGCTTCCTGAAATCTAAACGGAGAATCCTTCTGCAGCAAAGGTGCCAAGCTCCAACCCACCTCAGCACGGCTGGAAAACACCTTCCCATGCAAAGGCAGGGAGGGCAGGAGGTATGTCTGAGAACACCTCCGGATACTCCAGAGGTGTGAAAACTGAAGAAGAGGAGGCAGAGATGACAGGCTGGAATGGAAAAAGCTGAAAACCTTCCTAGTAATTATCTCTGAGAGCAAAAGCAAGCATTGTGGGCTGGGCTGGGTGTAATTAGCAACTGGGAAGGCGCATACCTGCACAAGCACACGCGGTTTTAATCCCCCGTAACAGGAACCCACAGGTTCAACACCAGAGCTGGCTTTATGGATGGAGCAAACGCCCCGTTTTGAAAGGGGATCCTGCCTAAAACCCAACAGCTTTGAGATGAACATAAAACAAGAGAGTCAGGGCGAGCAATGGGCAAAGCAGAGCAAGGCAGGGTGGCCCAGACTTCCCACAATAACTCTCTGCCCCCAGGAGGGTTTTACAGCACCCCCAGACTGTCCGAGAGCCCCACAGGCCCAGCGCACCCGTGGGGCAGCTGAGCATGCATGAACTCATCACCTCCAGCCCCACACAGAACCACGGAATGGTTAGAGTTAGAAGGGAGCTTAAAGATCAACAAATTCCAATCCCCCTGCCCTGGGCAGGGACACCTCCCACCAGACCAGGTTGCTCCAAGCCCCATCCAGTCTTGCCTTGAACCCCTCCAGGGATGGGGCATCTGCAACTTCTCTGGGCAACCCATTCCAGTGTCTCACCATCCTCACGGTAAACAATTTCTTCCTAGTATCCAACCCAGATCTCCCCTCTTCCAATGTAAAACCACTACCCCCCATCCTAATGGAGTCCTCCAGCCCTCCTGTAGGCTCCTTTCAGGTACTGAAAGGCTGCTGCTGGAGGTGACAGCGCTGGAGGACGTCAAACAAAAACCCAATTCCATGTAAAACCCAGATGCAATTGTCAAGGATCATGTCAAACAAGACCTTTTTGCTCTGTTTTTTTCACTTCCGCCTCCCCTCCAGCATTGTCTGCTGATGAGCAGATGATGGGGAAGAGACTGAGGTGGGTGAAGCATCTGCAGAACCAGCCTGCATCTCTTCACCCCCTGAGGGCATTCAGGAGCCCGGCCACGCTTTGTGCCTGCCTCCTGGATGCTCCTGGACCACCAGCGTGGCCACACGCAGTCCTGCATGGTGTATGCCATGAAAATGCATGGTCCATGCGTTGCAGTCAGCTTCGGTGCACAGGGTAGAAGACACGGGGGATTAGCCCTACTGCGGGGTGGGTAAGTCTGATTTTATCACCGCAAAGCCAAATCACGCTTCAGCAGCGCATCACAGGGTGTGTAACACATGGTCCCAATCCCTTGGGGCTGTGGGGGAGGATTTTAGAGCCCTGCCCACCAGGGACCGTGTCTCCAACACCGTCTCTCCTGCAGGACCCTCAGACTGATGCCCACAAGGGAGAGATGGAAGAGGCCCTCACGGCCTCGGGTGTAATTCCACTGTGTACGTGCAAGGAGGGATCAGGGGCTGGGACTCTAAACCCCGCTCCCCGAAACAGGGAGCCTCCAGCGGCACGGGTCAACTCTGCACCCATAAAATCAGACTTACCCAGTTGTCCCAACACAGTTTCGTTGACTGATTTCCTTTTCTCTTTCTTCTCAGGGCTATTTTTTCTACCATCTCGTCCTTTCCTTCTCGGGTCACTTTTCTTACCCTTTGTCTTCTTCCCAGTTTGTTCTGGCATTTTTCAGAAAAAGAAGGAAAACTCCGTGTCAGACGAGGCATGAGGGATGCTGCGGTGAGCAACTTCCCCTGGGGCACACCCCTGTGGTGGAGACCTGGACCAGACATGCACCAGACCTGCAAACAACTCCAAGCAAAAGGGAGAACACCGGCCACCTTTGGCCAACCGTAGGCTACAAGAATCTGAATCCCATATCTTCCATAAAAAAGAGGTTTGGGCCTCAGACATGCACTTAGCGTGGGCACAGGAGCAGTCCCACTGAAGGCAGGGGATTTGCTGGGGACCCTACAGCCACTGACAGGTCCTCCTGGACCAGAAGTTTTGAGGTGAGGACCTGTGGGAGCAGCTGAAGGGCGTAACCCCAAACCCTGCTCAGACACCGACATGGGGATCTCCAAACCCAGCAGTGCATCACCCATCACCAACAAGAGCATCTCCTGGAGGGATTCAGCTGCAGAGCATGTTTGACAGCAATGCTACTGGCAGTGTTTTAAAGCAGACCTTGATTTGATTTGACATTTTTGCAATAGTAACCACTTGGGCTCATACTGTGCAGGGGGGAAAAAACCACCCCAAGCTATAAAACTCAAGCAGTCCATTGAGCATAAGTAAATGGAGTAGGAAAGATGCCCAGTGTTGCCTATGGAAAGCCAGGGATATAACTCTTAGCTATGGAGACATTCAGCTAAAAATCAATATTTCCTAAATGGCTTTGAACTTCGACTGGATTTATTCCTCTTGGGTAAACGGGACAAATACCCTGTAAAAGTATGACTTGTGTTGCCAAGCAAAATACTTCCACAGTTTTTACTTACTCTGTTGGGTCACTCTCCCACAGAAGTCCACGCTACCACTTTCATTCATTTTCAGAGGGGGAAAGATACTGCCCTTAAACCAAAATGCGGGTGGCTGGCGGAAGTGGAGGCAAGACTTGTCAGAGTCTGGCCCGTAGGCTGAACCTGCATGAGCTGCACAGCTCTGGGAGCCAGGATTTTAAGGAAGGAACTGGGTTTATGGGTGTCAGCCAGCAGCAGACCTTCAAAACCACCCTCAGCAGAGGGATCTGAGGGAATAACCTCTGCTCTCCCCTTGCTGCGGCAGTGGAAATGTACTGGGCAAGGGGGAGAGGGAATTCACATTGCACCTGCCCAAGGCTGGATTTAAGGAGGATTTACAGCCCCGAGGCTGCCGAGCCAGGAGCTCACCCCCTCCTGACCCAAGGACTCACCCAAGGGAAGAAAAGCAAAAGCAAAATCGCTCTTTGCTGCACTCCTGCCAAGCAACTGGAGAAAAGCAGACACATTTTTCACTCTGCTTACACAACAAAACTCTACCTTCCCTCAGACAGCACGATGCAGCTAAAGAGAAACCCGAGCAGGACTTTTTTGAAGAGGAACTTGTCAAAATAGTAGCCGTGTTTCAAAGCCAGGCAGTGTTTCCTCTCCACTCCACGCAAGAGAAATACAGGGGAGAGCGGTGGGCTCGTTTTACACAGGCAGATCTCAGTCATTTTATTAAAAATCTCCTGCTTAAATGATCGTTTGTCAGCGGGAAAAACAAACCCCTCCAGTCTTGAGTTTTACTGTGGGAGCCATTCCAAAAACACCTTTGTGCCAAAACCATCTTTGGAATAACCCCAACAGCTGTCGGTCGACGACTACTGTCACAGCAGTTAAAAACTGGCCTCATCCAGGCAAAATAATGGATGGGGATTTCTTCTTTTCTCCAAGAAACCCCAGAGCAGCCCAGTTGGGAGCTGTGTGGAGGGGATGCTACAGGAGCCGTCCCCCCCGCTTTCAAACCAGTCAGGGCTTCGTAGTGATGGGAAACGCAGTGGTGATTTATCCGTAGCTTTGGTCCCCTGGGAGGAGTGTCATCAACTGGCATGGGATGGGGCTTAGTACTTGGTAGCATCTGGGTCTATGATGGTGCATGTTTGGGATGGGGCTGGGATGAGACAGAGAGGAGCTGAAGCAGAAAACAAAGACAAGGCTGCTTCCAATGGCTCTGCCATGCACTGCCACGCAGGGGTGGCATGGGCACGGATGTGTACCTGCCCTGGGAAGGGGGCAGCTGGAAGCTGAGCACTTCTCTGATCTCCTTCCCAGCAGCCGCCCCTTCTGCTATGCTGCCACCGGCCCCAGCACTCCCTCCTGCCATTGGGCAGGACCTGGAGGACAGTGGGAAGACCATGAGGTGGCACTGGGGAGGAAGCACCTACTGATGCTGTGCTTGCCTGCACTAGGACTGTCACAGCTATGTGACAGTACTGAGAACACCTATGTCACAGCTATATGACACTACTGAGTTCACAGCACTAGGACTGTCACAGGCTCAACCAAAAAGCCCATCCAAGAGAGAGGAGCAGCTCAGCTCAGGTCAGAGCAGAAAATGAACTGCCAGAAGCCAGCCATTTGGGGCAGGAGAGAAGAACATTTGCATCAAACGGTATGAAGTATTCCCCCAGCCTGAGTCACCCTCTCACAGCGGGGTTGGGTGTCTCTATCACTCACCTTTAGGCAGGAGAAACATCACAGTAACAGCAGTGGGGCTTTTCCCCGAGTACATACATAATATTTTCCAGCAGGGCAACAGCACAACATTCAGTGCAGACAGCCCCAAATCGCGAGCAGCAGAGCCCCAACACATCTCCTCCTCAGCAGGGAGCACCCCCACCCCGCCAGGGGAGGGTCCTGGAAGGAGCTGCCACCTCCCACCCCGTCTCTGCATTATAGCCAGGGTCAGGCATGAACTGGTGGTCAGGCTCCCCCGAGTATTTTGGGGAATGCAGGTCCCCAGGAGCATTTCCAGCCATCTAGCACCCTGTCTGCAAGGGAGCAGAGCTCAAAAACCCTTCCTGGCAAACTACCCTGCCAGGGTTGGGCATGAACTGGTGGTCAGGCTCCCCCGAGTATTTTGGGGAATGCAGGTCCCCAGGAGCATTTCCAGCTGTCTAATACCCCATCTGCAAGAGAGCTGAGCTCAAAACCCTTCCTGTCAAATTACCCCCTGCCTGTCTCCTGAGCTGCAAAAGCTAAATGGAATTTGCCCAGCTGAACTGAAGAGCATCCTGAGGTCCCCCCTGAAAACCCACAGAGCCCAGTGTCTGCTGTCAGGATCTTAGTTCATCGCTCTTTTTTATCCACCCGTTATTCCCGAGCTGGAGCTGCTGCCAGCAGCATCACTGCTGGGAGCCCCACACTCCCCAGGTGCCAAGGAATGGCTCTTGGGATGTGACACGTGGGGTCTCTGGTTGGCAGGAACAGCTGGGAACACTATTTTATGTTTTGTGTTATTGCTGGGACATAGAGAGAGCAACCCACAGCGTCACTCATCTGTGTGACTGGGACGGGGAGATTTACAGGACCCACAGGTCCCCAAAGCAATCCCTGGGGTCCTGGCCACTCCTGCCCCACGTTGCTGCCTGGCTCTGGCCATCGAGAGGAACTTGCAGAGGCTCCAAGTCACAAACATCCCAACGTACACGTTTCCCAGCCTCCAAAACTTCAGTCAAAGGAAACTTTTGTCAAGGAACGCTCAGCCCAGACGGTTCCTGAAGAAACCCCAACCATGTGATGGCTTCAAACGCAACTCCAAAGCCACAAACACAACAACTGTCGGAAGAGCCTGCCAAAGCGCCAGATGCTGCTGCTGGAAAAACTGTTCTGCAGCCACAGGGTTTGGTCTGAGCTGCCACCGAAGGGAAAAGGAGGAGGGAGCAGGAGCTTTGGGCTCCGCCACCGCTTGTGCAAAAGGGAACCAAAAAAAATAATAAAAAAATAAATAGGACAGAAGGGAATCAACTTTATTTCAGTTAAAAAACGAGGTGCCAGAGGTTTTGCGTGCAGTGGTGTGATGTTCTCCACTAATAGGATGTGGAGCAGAGATCTGCAGCTGACCAGAGCTAAAGGAGCAACAGACATCCCACCAGTAGCGTAACCTTCCATTCCTGACAGAGCCAAAGGCATCTGCACTGGGGCCAACACAACGGCTGCTGACCCGTGCCAGGGAGCCAGCTGCCCTGGACCAGCCCCAACATCAGCAGCCCAGTGCCCAGGATCTGCCATCTCCTCCCAAACTCTCCCAGCTCCGCTAAAATCACCGAAACGCTGCCTTAGCATCACCACCTTAACCAAAAGCTGGGTCTTTCTGACTGATTCCCAGGAGCTCCAACACTCCCGTCACCCAGCTTATGGCTTTATTGTGCTTTTCTGGACAAAACTGGAGATGGGCAAAGGGTCAACACACAAACTGAACTTAAATAAGATGGCAGGGGACAGGGCAGCTCTGGTTCCTTTGGGGTGAGGGCTGAGGCTTGAGGACAAGCCTTTGGCTTCGGAGGACGAAAGGGAGAGCGTCTGGGAGAAGAAGGTCCAGTAAAAGGTACTTACCTGGGTAAAGATCTTTCTCAATGAGCTTCATCTGGAGATGAAAGATCTGCTCCTGGAGTTTGCAAATGGTGTGTTTCATTTTCTCCCGTCTCGTCACCATGTAACAGAGATTTCTAACCTACAGAAACACAAGAAACAGTGCTGGTTTAGGCAGGGCTCAAAGCAGGTCCCCTCAAGCTGCTTCACTGCTTCTGCCGCCCAGGCAAATCCCTGAGACTTGGTCTGCTTCTTCTCCTCACCATCATCCACACTGCACCAAGCTTCCTACCGGGGCTCTTTGGATGCGCCAGGACTAGAGGTGAGGGCTCCTGAGCCAAACTGTGTGATATATATGGGACAAAACCATGCAGTGAATGATTCAAAGCCTAAATATTCTGGCTCTGACAGCCAGGACCCCACAGCGGGGAATGAGGAGGGCTGGCCAGCTTCTCCAGTGCACTCACTGGATGTAGAAAAGCTATAAAGAAGCACGGTATCTCCAGAGACATGGTTTTGCTTGCCCCACCAGCATGTCCCTCTGGTAGCACCAAATCTCCCTGCAAAGCCCTACAGATACTGGCCAATGTGACCAGGGCACCCCAAAACCAGAACAGCCTTGGAAACCCCAACCATGGCTCCTCCAGCCTCTGTCCCAACACTGGGGACAGCTCAGCCACCACCCCTTTCAGCATCTAAATCTCCCCTTTCCATTTAAAGCTGTTACCCCTTGTTCTGTCACTACATTTCCTGACAAAGAGTCCCTCCTCAGCTCTCCTGTAGCTCTCTTCAGATACTGGGAGGCTGCTATAAGGTCTTCCTGGAGCCTTCTCTTCTCCAGGCTGAAGCCCCCCAACTCCCTCACCCTGTCTTCATAGGAGAGGTGCTCCATCCCTCTGATCATCTTCAGAGACCTCCACTGTACCCATTCCAACAGGCCCATGTCCTTTCTATGCTGAGAACTACAGAGCTGGACACAATTCTCAGGTGGGATCTCATGAGCTCAAAGCAGAATCACCTCCTACAATCTGCTGGCCACAATTCCTTTGATGCAGCCCAGGATGGGGTTGGCTTTCTGGGCTGCCAGCGCACACTGCTGGTTCATGTCAAGCTTCTCACCCACCAGCACTCCCAAGTCCTTCTCCTCAGGGCTGCTCTCCAGCCATTCTCTGCCCAACCTGTATTTGTGCTTGGGATTGCCATGTCCCAGGTGCAGGACCCTGCACTTGGCTTGGTTGAACTTCATGCAATTTGCACTAGCCCACCTCTCCAGCCTGTCCAGGTCCTTCTGGATGGCATCCTTTCCTTCCAGCATGCTGACCGCACCGCCAACCTTGGTGCCATCATCAAACTTGCTGAGGGGTGCATTCTATCCCACTGTCCACGTCTCTGACAAAGATGTTAGTTAGCACTGGTCCCAGTACCAACCCCTGAGGAACACCGCTCGTCACTTGCTCCCCACCTCCCTGCAAACCACTAATGCATTTTGCCCCAGTTCCCAAGAGGGAAACCCCAAATGCAAACAGCAACGCCCAAGGCACAGAATTATAGAAACACAAGGTTGGAAAAGGACCTACAAGATCATCCAGACCAGCTATCCCATTGAGCTACTCAATCACATAGCACCTCGTCCAGACCCCACCACCTCCCTGGGCAGGCCATCCCAGTGCCTGACCACTCTTTGGGGAGAAAAAGCATAGATGCTACTTGCAGCAGCGCTTAAACCCTGCTTGTCCCATGGGGCTGCCGATAAAGCCCTCTCTCCCCAGCAGCCCCAGAGGTGTGTGACACCCACTGGCATCCGCCTTGTGACAAATGTCAGTGCCATGCTCTTGGCTGGCCCCGTGTAAGGGTGGCTGGAGAGCTGGGCTCTGTCACCCCGGCTGTGGCGGGCATCCAGGCTGTCGGAGGAAACAGGAGGGTTTCGGCTGCTGCGAAACAGAAAATGCTAATGGCAGCCCACAGGATTTGACGGCGTTTACTCAGCTTCCTGGCACTGTGAAAGAGTGAAACTGCCTGTAATAAGGCAAAGAGGAGGTTGGCCTGGAGTGGTGGCACACGGCAGCGATGTGTGTGGGTACGTCCACACTCACGTGTGACCCCGAAGTCCCCGATTCCTCCCCCTCCCCATCCTCAAACGCCTCTGTAGAGGAAGGACGGGGGTATTTCCAGCCTTTGGGGATTGTCCCTGCAGGGTTGGGAGCCTTCGTGCCTCTCATGGTGACAGAGCAAGCCAGGACCCTCATCCCACGCTTACCTAGTGCCTGCCACCAAAGGCTGAGAAGGAGCAGGACAACTGTGGCATCCCCTAATGGCATCGATCTTACCTAAGGACAACTTAGAAACACTTATATATATATTTATTTATATAAAAGATACATATATAATATAAATCTATAATATGTATATAATATATATGAGAGAAAACGCTGCTCTTTTTTTTTTGTTGAACCCCCCAACTGGTTCAACAAATACAAAGCAACAAGCTATACACTGGGTATTTTACTACATTCTCTCTGGCTTTTTTTCCTGTTCTGGATTGGAGAAAACATCAAACTAAAATTTCTTTATGAGGAAAACAACTGCCTCTGGCAACCCGCGTCTCCAAGTGTTTGGCGGCATCTCTTCTCTATGATATGATATTCCTGGAAGAAAACATGACTTGAGCTCTGCTTAGAGACTGCTGGTATTTACACACACTTCCACAGCTAAACACCGCCCAGCGCCGCTTCCCCAAGCCAAGCTTAGATGCTGGTATGAAAGCCTGGAAACTCGTGGTTTTTTGTTAAAGCTAAATTAAACAAGCAGTCCGTGGAAGAAGCTTTTGATAAGAAAAATAAAAGAAAAACCTGAAAAGAGGGTTAAAAAAGGCCAAAAAAAGAAAAGGGGGGTGGGGTTGGATGGACTGTATTAGGATTCCCAGGCAATAGCTCTGATTTGCTGACACGGTGAAGTGCAGAAAGGACAGTGGTTCAGAGCTGGCAGAGGGAAAACGCCGTCATCCTGGCTCCCCCCGCTTCATCCGCCCGGCTGCTTCTGCCTCCCCAGCCTTGGATCCAGACACCATTATCAGCCCCCGAAATCACAACCATTCCTGCCAGATTTAAGCGCTGAAAACACTAAAACAGCAACAGAGATGCCTTGTGGACACCCTTTGAAGCCTTTCCCCCACCATCCCGCTCCAGGCTGCTCTTCTCCATCCCCAGTTTCATGTGAGACTTCACTATTTGCAAGGGAAAGGGGGTGGCTGTGATCGGCGTTGAGGGGCAGATCAGATACCTGGGATGGGCTGGCAGGAGTGGGATTTAAATCCCTGCCACCCATCTGAGTGCTGGACTTTGATCTGGCCACTGTTTGTTGTTCCCCCTCTTGGAAGAGGAAACAAACAGCTTTTCCAGGGCCAGGCAGTGAAACCTGGCAGGGAGTTGCTAGGCAGAGGCTGAATGGGGAATGACCCCCAAGAAGCCTGGAGGCAACTCTGGAAAACGAGAAAGCTGGTAAAACCCGTGGTTTTGACACCAAGCAATCAAAGAGAAGCTGCTGTGCTGTGACTTTGAATTAGGCAGCTCCCGGAGCAAAGCGCTGTGCCCGGCGATGCACAGTGGCTCGCCGCAGCTGGGAAAGTCAAGCTGGGAGCAAGAGGGTGGTAGGAGCAGCCTGGTTTAGATTTGTAATATAGAGAAGCAGATGAGGGAGAAAAAAGAGTGTTGAACTTCCCAGACCCAGCAGTAGAAGCTTGTTGCCTACAGCTTGGTGCTGGAGAACCATTAACATCAGCCCAACACAGAGATGGAAACAAAGCAGCAAAGGCAGGAGCCTTTGGGAGGGACAGAGCGATGGCAATGATGTACTTGGGGATGAAGACTGGCTGGACCACAGAAAAGACACCAAATAATTTGAAACCCAAAAGCTTTAACACAGCAGAAGGCTCTGAGAAGCAGACCCACCCAGGGAGGTGGATGCAGTGAGTGACTGGGGCAGGTTGGGTCCAGAGCTGGAACCCCAGTTGGGCATGAACACAGTGCTCACCAGCACCGCCCTTCTCCCCATGGGTTAAATTACACCACGGACCCACAACAGCTTGGAGAGGGCTCAGGGACAGGCAGGGGCAGCATCACTCACACCTTCGCCTCCCAGGGAGCAGCACAACCCCTGCAGCACCCTCAGTTCAGGGCACCAAATCACCACCTCCATTGGGTCAAAGCAGTGTTGTTTTCCTGCTTTCCTCCTTCCTTGCCTGCTCCCAGGCTCCCAGATCCTGAGCCCTTCCCCAATTTTTGCACTCTGGGTGGGCTGTCAGGGGGGGACCCAAGGAGGAGCCCTGGATTCACCCCTCTGGCAGGAGCAGGAGAGGGGGGACCAGGCAGGGCTCAGGTTTTAAGCAGAGGAGGAGAGGGAACTTGGTCTCTTCATGCCAGGCTCTGCTCCACTGCCCTGTGCTCCCACAACAATGGTACCCATTCCCTCTCTGCCATCTCACTCTGGGTGCTGTGCTTCTTCCCCTGTGCTTCCTCCACTCCCTGCTTCTCACTTGCACCGCCCCTCCTCCTCCTCTCCAGCCTGCCTTTGCCCCATCCTTGCTCCTGCCTGCTCCTTCCCTCCCTGCAACCATGACAGCCAAAACCACAGGCAGGCAGTGTGGTGCAGCTGTGAGTGCAGCCCAGGAGGGAGTCTGGCATCATTCTGGCATCGCTGCTCCCCCAAAAAGATGCTGGTCCCTCCCTGTGCAAGGATGCCCTGTGCCATGGAGAGCTGCAGGTGCCTGCATCCTCCAGCTCCATCCTCTGCCTGCATCCTCAGGCTCCATGCTCTGTCTCCATCCTCCGACACAGCTCTGCCTCCGCCGGCAGCTCCCCGAGGAGCCGACCCACTTTCGGCTGCGGCAGGGCAGGGAATGCCCAGTCCCACTGGCCCCGGCAGCTCACTCCTGCCATTCCCCCCTCCCTCTCCCCCGTCTTTGATGTTTAATGGAAGGAAATAAATGAAGTGTTCCTGTGCTTTGCTGCTGGAAAGCATCTGAGGGGCAGCACAGGATAATTTTGTGGTTTCAGGCCGTTAAGATACAGCAGACATAAGCTGCAGCATCATCTGCCTCCCAGCCACCCGGCGCCGCCGATGCCCCTCTCCCCGCAGACATTTGCTCTTTTGAACCCCCGGCTGAGACCACCACTAATTTATTTCATCAGTGTCAGCGTTTTGGCAATGATGACATGCACATGCTGAGCACCAGAGCAGACTGGATGGTCCATGTGATCCACCACATTTCAAAAGGCTCGCCCGGGGGTAAAGGGAAACGGGGAGACGGAGTGTGTGCCCCTCATCTCCTGAATAACACTCTAGATGAAGGGATGCAACAGTTAGGGGAGCTGAACTGAGTCAAGAGGCGCCAGCACACGTTAAAGCAGTCCTGATAGAACTTACTGGTACACCACTGAAGGAAAAGCCGTACTCACCCTCTCCAGATCTTGCCTGAGGTGCATGAAAAGCTTTAAGCGTCGGTAGAGAACATCCTGTTCTTGCTGGGCCAAGTTGTCCACCTCATCCGTTTTCGGTGTCAGCAGTGGCTTGTTGGAATTTGCTTTCCTCTTAAGCTTCCAGTACTGGTAGACAAAATCTACTAGAGATTCACTTAAGTCAAGGTTTTCCGCCACCTCCGAAGGCTTCACGAGTTCATAGAAGTCCTCCTCCAGCTGCTGGAGCTTCTGCTTCCGCAGCGTGACCTTCTCCAAGTCCAGCTGGGCTTGGTCAGGCTCTGTCCGTGCCTCCTCGGGCAACTTGGTGGCACCGGTGCTGTGCTCAAGGCAGAAGGACTTGAACTTCACTTCATCGTTGTCTGCTAGAATAGTCCGCATGTCCAGGTTGTGGTCGAAGGCGCAGGTGACGTGGAACGCGGTGACGCAGGCGGGCATGGAGCACTGCGGGGAGAAGAACAGGGCTTACTGCCAGGCCAAAGCACCATCAGTGGAGGAGCTGCTTAGCAACTGGACCACAAGGCTTACAACAAAAGCTCTGACACCCATCGAAGTGACAACACCTACCACGAAGGGATGGATGCTCCACTACAGGCACTCCTTGTGGAGAAACACCTGTATTGCCCAAGTCTTACCCATGGGCCAGACACCATAAACCCAAGCAGAAGAAACCTAAGGTTGACTAGATATCAGCGAGCACCTTCCCACCTTACCTGCTTTAATCCTTTCTCTGTGATGGGCCCTGCTCATTTTTGACCTACCATAAACAGGAGCTTCCAGTAGTTCTTTCAACAGGACATGTCAACAGCTGTGGACAACAGCATGGGCCAAAGGGATGCTCAAAGACTGTCAATGGGTTTCTCCTGATGGAGAAATTATCACCTGTAGTTCACCCTTAAATTCCTCCACTCTGTTACCACATCTAAAGCTAACCTGCCATTTTTACTGAAAGTATGAGAATGTGTCAAAGTTTATGAGTGAATGTGGTATCTCAGAAGCAGCCAACGCTCCCAGAGCACGATGCCTTTCTCCTCTGGAAATGACACAGCCTCTAATAGCTCCATTAAAAAAGAAAAAAAAAAAAGAAAAAAAGGGGGAACTCAGGATATACAGAGAAAAACAGCACAAAATGAACTTTTCAGAACTAGTACAGTGGCTAGACTGTTGTCAAACTTTTATCAGATTAATTTTTCAACAATTCCCCTAGCTTCCCTCATGCTTAAATTACTTTGGATCCCACAGGCAACAAATCTCAGCCTGGTTTCCTACAGAGGAACCCCCCCCAGCCAGCGCTGCACCCATGTCCACATCAGTACTTTCTCCCCCTCTACTCATTAAACTAGGTTTTAATGGCTCAGAGTGTCAGGTAATTATTTCAACCATAACCCATAAGAAATCAGTCTATTCCAGCTGCTAATGACCAGTTAAACTGCAATAATGAGACATTTTAAGTAGCTTATTACTGTAGGCGTCGTATTTCAGCATTTATAGCAGACTCGTTCTTGTAGGGGATGAAAATGCAGTTGTGGCCTGAAGGACCAGGCAGAGGCATGTGGAATTTCCTGCATGTTGATGGCAAACCATTGGGGATGCTGTAGAGTTTTACTGGGGCTTTGCTGTACTTTAATTCTCAAAAAGAAACAAAATTAAATAAAATATTCTGGTAGTAGCTGAGGAACAGAAGTTTCATGACTTTTTATCTTTGTCCCATCAGCCCTGAATTCCTGCTCAGTCACCCAGTGTGTGAACTTTTGACATTGCTGCTTTTAGATATTTTCCCTTGACTTTGTTTATGAATCCACTGGTGCTTATGAAAGCGAGAGACTTGCTTTCTTGCCAGGGCCAAGAAAAGCAGAGGCAAGCGGTGTCCAAGTCCTCCACTTCCAGGCCCTGCTCCAAAGCCTCCAAAACCAGCGGGAAGAGCTGGATGCAAGCCCCCACCACGGCTCCAGGCAGGGATGCTGGGCACTAACTCCTGCAGGCTCCAAATGCAAGCGGGCTATTAACTCCTACCCCCTGCTTCCACTCTTCAAATATGTCCTAATTCCGGCCTGAAATGGCTTGTGAAAATACCTGCTAATGTGCAAAAATCAGAGGTGGGAAGCCAGTGCCTGTCCTGCCCATCCCATGGGATAAGCCCTGCCCCCACCTCCCTCAGGGCTCAAACATCAGATCTGTTCTCAAGTAATTATTTCCAGTAACGAAGGAGGGACAGAGGGAGCCCAGCCTGACTTAAGAGCACCCAGATTTATTCGGTGCAGTCAGTCTATGGGGCACTGGCTTTTAAAGTGCAGGCACTCACTCCTGCAGCCATGGGCGAAGCATTAATAGAAGGAGATGGGATGCATTTCCAGTTTGGAGGCTTCTGCCAGCTGGAAATGCCCATGACTGAGCTTTTTTCTTTGGTGGCCAAGATGGTAATGGAGCTGTAGAGGTCCTGACATACTCCTGATACACTCTTGACCTACTCCTGATGTGCTCCATCCTGGCTGTTGTGATATAAGCTGGGGGTGCTTCCAACTACAGCATCCTTTTGGGCTGTTCCACACACAGATCTATCTACGGTAGAGCAACTGGACATGGAGAACTTGTCACCATTGGTGAACTATGCGAGCTAAGGAAAGCCACCCAGTGATGTCCTCTCCCTCCCGCTTCTGCCACCAGTGCTAATAATGGCATCAGCAAAACGGCTGTGGCTCCTGCCAGGACAGCATCCCACCAACAGGAACCACCATCACTCCACTTTAGGAACAAAGCAAACCAAATGACACCCGTCCTGGACCTCTCCTCTGACAGATGGCAAGCAGCACTTGTCAGAAACCGTGCCCAAAATGCCAACAGAACATAATTAGGCAGCTTGGCTGACAGGGCAACAAAGGAAGGTACCCGGTCAGCCGTGGCTACCCAAGGACCTTGGATAAACTGACAATAAAAACATATTGATCCATCCCAGAACAGGGCCAGATCTCCAAGGGAGGGAGGGATCTGACACCCGGAATAAACCCAGCTCGAAAGACTGGTGCAGTCCCCAGGTCTGCTTTGTTATCCACGGCGCTTCGTTATCTCACAGCACCTCTCGCTCACGGATTTCGGCACACTTTGCTTATCCAGGCAAATCCATCCCCAAACAGAATTCCGAGAGAGAAAGGGTGAAAACGGCACCAGAGACCAACATTCAACTGTTAGTTAGTCCTCCAACCCCTCTTACTGGGAAGAAATAGAGGGATGAATTTGTTTGCCAAGGAGTCTACCAGTTTACAGAGCTGCTCCGCCGCAGTTTGGGGCCGGAGGGGAAGGAAGCGGCTCCTCCAACAGAACCGTGAGGGCAACTCAGGAAGGAAAAATTAATTACCGGTGCTGAACCCCGGCCAAGCCGTCAGCCACAACACTCCTGCGCCCTTCACAACAAAACTACCACATGATTCCTAGTGACCACAGATGGTCGGGATCCTGGGAGCGCTTCTGAGCTGAAACAGACCATTTCAGCATCGCAAGGCGGCCTCGGAGGACGTGGGGTGGAGGTGGGACACGGCGTGGGAGCTGCACGGTGAACACAGGCTCCTCTTCACCTCAGATCAAACCACATGTTTTCCGGGCTCTAGGCACAATGGGATGACAGTTCCGGGAATCACTGCACCAGTTATCCCAGTGGACAGGGACCAGTGGCTCAAGAGGAGCTGGCAGCAGCGGGCAGAGGAGGGAGAATGAATGAGGGAGTGGTGGAGGACGCTTCCCAGGGCTTTTTGTCCAAAAAAATAACAACAAAAAGAAAGCTCGGAGATGATGACAGCAAAAGATCCTGCCCTTTGGAGAAGCCTGCCAGCAGCTAACAGAGACCTGGCATTTAGCACTGTGTTGAAAGGCCTTGGAGAGCTCTTCCAGTTGCTCTGACCAGTGAGGAGGGTGATGGTGAGGAAGGGGCTGGGTCCCAAGCAACCGTGGCCAAGACTCAGGCAATGCCAGAGCCTGTCTCCCAGCACTCTCTTTTCCATCTCAGCAATGCAAATGAGAAAATTGCTGCTGGATGCTGAGCTCTCTTTGGCATCTCCTCATGTCTGACCACAAGAACCACCATGAAGTCATGATTTCCCCTCGAAGGGAGCTGGGGAAAGCGTGCCTCCGGGGCTGCATCCCTGCCCAGCCTCTGGGAGCTCCAGCTTGACTACGGCCCACAGCGAGTAACACTGGGTTCACAACTTGTACCTGAAAAGCGAGATCAGAGGCATGGAGAGCAGTGGGGAGCCCTTCCTCAGCCTTCCCTGGGTTTATTTCCCATTTGATGGTCAAATTTGGAGGGGAAAACTTCAGTGGTTCACGGTGGGCGTTTGCTTACAGCATCCCCCTGTCCCTCTGGGATGATGGTCTTCTGCTCCTCCAGCTTGTCTTCTGGATTTTACCTCCCATTTCAGCAACGCCCAGTTCTAACCAGTCACTTGGAAAACACCTTCCTGGAAGCAGCACCACTCTTTCCCCAGACCTGCCCCGCCTGGAGCACCCGAGTCCCGCTGCCAAGGAGAAAAGCTCAGCACTTGAACAGAAAACAACCTCCTCCTTTTGGAGCTGGGTCACAAACCCGAGACGCTGACAGAAGTAGTTAGATCACACCTGTATAAACAGGGAGTAATCAAAAATGTGCTCCATAAACCTGAGTTTTCAAAACAGAGCTCTGTACTGCCAATGAGTATGGAGTGTGTTTATTTATCTACGGATGATCTCACTGATTTACCCCCACAAATACTTAAATAAAGGCACTGACTGGTTGGTTTGGGGTTTTTTTTCCCCCCTTTTCCCATTTCTCTTGAAACAAAACCATCCTGAGTGGGCTACAGTGTCCTTGGCAAACGCTCAGGTGACAATCTTGTGGGGACTTATAAGCCGTGAGCTGCCAGCACGAGAGACAATAAAGCTCCTGCTCCATCTCAGGTGACCTTTAATGCAAATCCATTCAGTCCCAGGGATCTCACGGCTCGGGTGCCATGCCGGCACTAAGAGGATGAAGCCTCAGAGAAGCTGAATTCTTTTTTGATGCTGCCAAGCTTGTTTGCCTCCTTCCCTGCCCTTCCGTTCTTTGAAAGCAGTTGCCGTTATGACACAGTATCTCCATCTGGCAGGGTGAATAAGCAGATCCACCCAGAGCCATCAAAAAAGAAGTGAGTCAACGCTGGAGATTTAAAGAAGTATTGTGAGATTTCATTTCAAGCTAAGGGGATTGCTTTTAAATAGCTCCCTTTAAAGCATTATACCCAAGGCAAGTTGCACAAACGCAGTGGAACCTGCAAGACCTCCTATTCCTATCTCCCTTCTCCAAGCAGCCAGCTCTGTCTGGTCCCCAATAGTCACCGCTGCCTACGCAGACCTCCGAGGTGCAGCTCCTGCTGCTCTACAGGAGCTGATCAGTCAGGATTGATGCACATCCGAAACTTTCTCCCAGTTTTTCACAGCTTAATGGCTATTCCAACCCCATGTCAAGGCTGCTTCCCCTGGGCTGGGAGATCTGGCTGCAGGAGACCCCTCCCAGCCCATCACCAGGGACCATCAGGACATCACACTAGTAGAGCAGGGGGAACCATCTGACATAGAGGAGCAGCAGAGCTCCCCAGGTGCCCTCACACTGAGCATGCTGCATTCCGGATGGGAGCTTCTGCTCTTTACTCCCTGGGAAGACACACTGTGGTTCGGGATGCTCTGTCCCACTTTTATATAGTAAAGCCCAGAATATCCTGCTTTTTGGTCTGAAATGTGAATATCTCGCCCCCTCGTTAGCACACTGCTGCGGGGAAAGCAGGCAGTGAGATGCCTGCAGTGGCTTGCTCAGGTGTGGAGAAAATATGCCAATGTAATACATGGTAAATCCTCTATTTTCCAAGCCAGCAGGCTAGTGAGGACTACCTAATCCCGGGGTTTCCTGATATTCCCCCAAATGAAGAAAAGGAAGACTTCTCAGCCAACCCCTGCTGGTTTGTGAAATACCTGGGTTGTGTATCCCATGAGGATCTCACTTTCCTGGCAGCTACATCAAGCCTTTCTGCTGGAGGTTCCTGATTTCAAACCAAGTTCATTTGCAGTCCCGGTAATTAGTGTCACTACAGCAACATCCCCGTGTTACGCAGAGGAAGCTAATCTGGATTCCTAGCACTCCATACATTACATGATTGCAAACAACCCCTGACGATGTCTGATGGGCGCTCATGCTCCCTGTCTCAGGTTTACTCAGAGCAGGAATAAGCCTTGGCTGGATCCTGTCCACTGACATCTCCAGAGTCTCCAGTGGCTATTACAGGCACAACCCCAGAGGTCTGAGCTTCTTCGGTGCCACGTTACGTACCTGAATACACGTCCCAGTGCACTCCTTGCAGAGGCTGCAGGACAAAGCCCATCTGCTCGCTGGGATATGTGAGATCTTCGTAATGGGTTCCATTTTTTCAGGACATCCAATGCTAACCTGGTCATGAAACAGAAGACAAGTTGTCAATACCGTTTACCAGCCCAGATGCTTTACTGGGGGATGTCTGTGGCAATCTGAATTTGTTATTTTTTAGGGCCACTTGTAATTTGGAATAAAACAAAAAATCACAACTCCCCAAACCAGAACCAAATCTGGATGAAACGTCAGTGGTTTCTTTGAATTCATTTGGATGTTGCTGTGTATCTCAGCTGGGTACATGAAACTAGCTTTACCCTGGCCAGGCAGGTCCTGTAAATACTCCCCACCTCTGTGTCCTCCTTTAACAGGGTACCCCTCAGCTGCTAATTAAACAGACAGCCCAATGATCAGCCAGCATCGCAGCTCTGACCTTGGTAGGGCTTGACGAGCCAAACTGGACTTGCCATTTCCACCACTAACAAACATCCTGAGATGTTCAACCTTGAGACTTCAAGCCAGTCCCGTGCCCCCCTGCCTGTCAAGAGGAGGTTGGAAAAACATCTTACTTCAGGTATCCATAAGGCACAGCTAACGTGGACCCATTTCGTCCCGCTCCGGGTGGGCTTCAGCGCTCCCCCTCTCTTGGGGCACAGTAGACACTTTGGCTGGACCCCAAGGGCGCAGGTCCGGCACAGCCAGCTCCCGATGGGGACCTTCAGGATGCCATAGCACGCCTGTGCAGACAGGAGGAAGGATGTTAGTCCCAGCAGCCCGGGAAGAGCATCCTCCAGGGCCTCATCCTTCACTCACACCTTTTTCACTACTGTTGGCTTATGGCCACCGCATCTGGGCATCCTAATGACCAACAGATGTGAAGCAGCCACACAATCACCGACAGTGAGGTTAAGTTCTTCCTTCCTCGCTTCCTTCACTATTTTCACATGAATACTCATATGTATCCATATGTCCTGGGTTTTAATTAAAAGCTAAGTCTACAAACGTGCTGTGTAGCACACCAAGCATCCACCTGGCTCCAGGTCAGGGTGGGAGCAACCAGGCTGCTCCAGCAGAACCCCACCACCAGCAGCTCTGTGGTGTGGACATCTGCCCACCCATCTCCTGCCTGTTCCTGAAGAGCTACCAGACCCAGAACGACTCGAAGAAGTAAGAAAAGCTGTGGGGAGAAAACCTCTGAGGTATCTGAGGGCTGAAAAGCCACAACCCCACGATTGAGAAAGATGGCCACACTGGTTACACACCCAACCCAGCCTGAAGGGGAAGCGAAAATAACTACAGAAAGGTAAAGAAGGGAAACCAGTACTCATGAATATAAATGTGTAGGGAGGAACCATAAAGGATAGCAAATCTAAAGGATGATAAATCTAAGGGAGGCGTGGACTTTGATGTGTAGACTGCTTGATGGATGACGAAACAGTTGGATGTTCACATCCAGAGGGCAGCAGGGACCTGGACAAGCTTGAGAAGTGGGCCCGTGTGAACCTCATGAGGTTCAACAAGGCCAAGTCCAAGGTTCTGCACCTGAGCAGGGGCAACCCCCGGTGTATCGATACAGGCTGGGGGTGGAGGGGTGGGCAGCAGCCCTGAGAGAAGAATTTGGAAGTGTTGATGGATGAGAAGCTCAGCATGCCTTGGGAATGTGCACTGGCAGCACAGAAAGCACTCCACATCCTGGGTTGCACCCCCAGCAGCCTGGCCAGCAGGACAAGGCAGGGGGATTCTGCCCCTCTGTTCTGCTCTGGGGAGACCCCCCATGCAGTGCTGCCTCCAGCTCTGGTGCCACCAACATCAGAAGGACATGAACCTGCTGGAGTGGAGCCAGAGGAGGCCACAGAGATGCTGGGAGGGCTGGAACCCCTCTGCTGTGAGGACAGGCTGAGAGAGTTGGGGGGGTTCAGCCTGGAGAAGAGAAGGCTCCGGGGAGACCTTGGAGCCCCTTCCAGTCAAACTATTCTACGATTTTCTGATTCTAAGGACAAGTCTACGGCCAAGGGAGTGAAAACTAAAGGACTTGGGTTGCCCATGGAGCTCCCTGACCCGCTGTGATAGCACAGGACGCAGAGAAGCCAAAGTGCTTCATGAATATTTCTCTTCCCTACTTGGGGAAGAGCCAAATGATTAGCCGTATCACGTAACGACGATGATAAAATACTTTCCACTCCGGCTGTTAACTTACGACTGTATGAAACAGCTACTACTAAAACTAGACAGTTTTTAACCGTCAGGTCCCGATAACTGGGACTTGAAGGCTTTTTCAGAGAGCAGCAGACAACCGCCTTGGGCGCTGACGCGGGGCTGTGTCACTATTTTAAGCCAGGCGATGTAATTAATTCTAGAGCTGGCTGCTCCGCCATCCCTCCAGCAGGCAGGCGGGCAGCGCCGATAAGGACCCCCAGCGCTGCTGCTTCTATATTCAGCCCAGGCATTTGTCAGCTCCACTTCTTGGAAGTTTACCTCCCCCCTTTCCCCCAACCTCCTGAAAGAAACCCCACCAGCTTTGCACCCTGCCGATGCAGGGAGGCAGGGCACCACGGTCACCATCACCACCAGTGACAGCGCCGCAGGTGGGGATGGGGCAGTGGGGGCATGAGGAGGTGTGTGAGGGTAGGAAATGCCTGTCTTTAATCTTTCCTGGCCCAAGAACAGACTTCAGAACACGGCTTTAGGTTGCCCCAAAGCGCGAATTGTCGCTGGTAGTGATTTCCAAGGGGAAAAAGCCACTTCGTGAACAGATTATTGGGATAATAAGGAATTAAGGGAGGTAATATCATTGCTGTGAGTCTACATGGTTCAGAGAGACTTAACTGTGTGTTTCACAGCACCTCCAAATCTGACAGATAAATCGTTTCTGTAACAGAGTTTCATAAAGCATCTGATTTAATATCAAACAAAAATCAGCCTGGTATGTACTACCAGGAGAATAAACTGGTGGACTGATCTCAAAATCCAGGGGAAGACAGGAATTATGACCAGGTGGGCATCTCTAGCAGAGTCTTGGCTCTCAGTTATTTATTCCTGGAGGTTGTAGAGCAGCTGAAGGTGCATTTTTGCTCTGAGGAGCTCTGTCCTGGACAAGGAAGGTCTCTGGAAATGAGGTGGGTTATCAGCTAAACATTCTCCCAGTCCAACACCAGCCAGAAGGTGCTCCAGGAACACGGAGCCAAAGCAATGCTGAGTAGGAGCAGAGCAGCTATTTTTACCGCTGCGCCTGTCACGGGTGCAACGTCACCAAGAAGGGGATGCCAAAAACCACGGGGAGGATGCTGAGCCACAGAAAAGCTTGGTGCGGTCCATGAGACAGCAGTAGAGCTCAGCTGTGTCCCCATGCCAGGGAATGGGGACTCAGTAATGACAGGACCATGGGGCTGTGTCTGGAAGCTGGAGATGGATCATCCCCCTGCTGAAGAGAAGTGAGACGATGCCACCCTGAGAAGATTCCTCCTCAATGAATATTTTAAAATTAGGATTGCATGTGTTTTCCAAAAGCTACACTTCATAGGAATTCATTAATAGCAAGCCTTGTGCCTTGGTGTTACGCAGAGGCACCATCCCTTGCAGCACCATAACCCACCCCAAGGTGTATCCAAGCATCTGCCCCTTCCCGCTGGGATGCAGGATGAGGCATCGCTCTGGCCATGCCCTGCTGCACCCCCAGCTTCTCTCTGCCACTACCCATGGCTCCAGAGAGCCCATGGCATCGGCACCCAGATGCCAGCAGGAAAGCCCCATCCCCAAAAAGTTCTGGATGTGGGGCTGGCAAAGGGACGGGGTTACAGGGTGCCACCTAACACGTAACAGCACTCGCAGCAGAACATTTGTGTGTATTTATGTACATTACAAGACACAGCATAGTGTATTTAATAAATAGTACTTACAATAAATAGTAAATACAAATAAATATAAATAATATCAACTAAATATAAATAATAATCATTTACCAGAAACACAGCCTTCATTCTCATGTGCTTATACATGACAGAGCCCAAAAGAATTTTCAACATAGAACCGAATTATTCTCTGTGGGTTTTTCAGTGTACTCCTGCCCTATCTCTTTATTTAGCTTATCCTGTGTTTG
Source organism: Jacana jacana (assembly GCA_013400555.1). Lineage (NCBI taxonomy): Eukaryota > Metazoa > Chordata > Aves > Charadriiformes > Jacanidae > Jacana > Jacana jacana. Next base: position 36,065 of record VZTM01003598.1, on the reverse strand, counting down.
GCTAAAGAAAATGCTAGCAGTGTTGGTAGTCAACTTTTTTTCTCTTTCTTACAGTAGTCAGACCTTCTGGAAACGATGAGGCTCACATTTTGTGGTAATGCCAACGCTTCAGCCTGTAATGTGAGTGCTGGTGCCCTAAGAAATGTCTCATTTGTGGGTGCCCTCAGCTTGGTTCCCTAAGTCTTCTTGCTATTTTGTTCATTGGTGAGTTACTCAATGGAGCTGTGCAATCCTACAAACAGCTAAGCGTGTCCCTTCCAACCTAGACAACTCCATCATTCTCTAACACCCCATGCTGTGGCTCTGGCCTTTGTGGCTTAGGGTGTAAATCAGGGCAGAGATTAAATCACAGGGCTGCCATGGGGCATGGGGTTGGACTCTGCTCCCTGAAAACAATGGAAAATCGCCCTTTTCTTTCAACAGCCTTGAAATCCAGCCTGCCACATGCCCCCCAGGAACACCACTCTGCTCCCAGCACTGGGGATGCTGCAGAAAGTGGAGTCCAGGGGGTCCCACAGCCCGAGGTGCCTGCGGTGGGCACAGCCAAGGTCTGCGTGTTCCCACTGCAGTCTTCTATACTGACCACCTTCCCCCAAGCCCCTGCCCATTGGCACGTGTCAGCCCACGGCCTGACGTTGCCATTGGGCTTGTTAAAGAAAAAAAACAGCACACACACACACACAAAACCCCAACTCCAACCCTGGATCTGATTCACTGATGGAAACCATTCAAAACACCCACCTCCCGCAACTATAGATATCTCCAACACTCTCCCACCTCCAGGAAGCGCTGATGGAAAAGCTGCCCAAAAGATGAGCGAATGGCTCACTTCAGAGGGAAAAAAAAACCCAAACCCAAACTCCTTCACATAGAGAGTAAAGCCCAGGAGCTGCCGCCACCATCCCAGCACCACACAGCATTTTCCCTCGAAGTATGACCAGCAAAACCTCCCCGGACCCACAGGGGCCCCGGGGAGACCCTCACACAGCTGCCTTCTCCTTGTCAAGGTTTCCCCAAGCGCAGGAGCTCACAGATTTCCTCACCACCACCCCAAGCAAGGGTGTGGAATCATTTGCATTCACTCCTAAAAATAAAATCATTTTCCTCCAGGTGGCAAAATAAACTGAAATCCTACCCTTGGGCAGCAGGGAAGCTGGGACAGACACCCTGCCATGTGAGACAGTGCTAGAGGAGCTGGAAGGTCCCACTACCCCCAGTATGAGGCTGTGGAGGACACTGGAGGTCTGGGCAAACCCATCCCTCTGGCTGCAGACCTGCATCCCTCCCAGCCCACCAGCCAGTCCCACACACCATCCCGGTCACCCCTGGGTGCTAAAGGAACCACAGCTGCAGTTTAATAAGGAAAGGTGGGGTAAAGAATGAAGAACAAGCACATTAATGGAAGAGGAGGCATAAAATATTGCAGAGAGCAGAGAATAAGGAGGAGGGGGCAGAGTAAGCTCAAAGGAAGGGAGTTTCAACCTCTATTTGTTTCATTTTGTGGGGCTAAGAAAGTAAGAAAAGGAAGTTTGCTGTCTGCCAGCTATCCAAAACCCCATTTTCTACCCTCACTTCACTGGAGACAGGCTGGGGAGCCTTTGGAAAAGCTTACCGGGGGTCTACAGCAGCCCAGGGGATGGTAGGGAGGGGAGGAACCCAGAGGAGGGGACTGCAGGGTGACCAGCCCAAACCTGCCACCGTCCTCCGCGTCCAGGACTCACCTGGTGCACGCAGACATTGCACTTGTCGCAGAAGACCATCTCGTTACCGTCCTCCCCCTCGGGCGAGCGGCAGACGTCGCACACCACGTCCTCGTCGTACTCGATGCCCAAGCCCTCCTCCGTTTCGATGGCAATGTTCATGTTCTCGTAGCACATGGTCTCCAGCTCCTCCAGCACTCGCTCCAGGGTGATCTCATCCAGCTCGGGCTTTTCTGCAAGGCAGAAGAGGAGACACTGATGTGGGCGCCTTCGGGGCAACTTTTTGCCCAGGGCTGAGCTTTTCCAGACCGGCAACCGGAGAGGCAAATCCAGGGTGAGGGTATGAGCGGCGATTCACTCCCCGACTCGGGATGCAGTTTGTGTTTCACACACAGTAACAAAAATATTGCTGCTGGCTGAGAGGAAAGAAACCCATTCAGCTGAAGCAATGCGGATAATTAGGTCTGACAGTTTAAATGTTCAAGGAGACAAGTTCTGCAGAGATGCTTTCTACAGCGAGGGCTCAGATGAGCCCTGGCAAGGCAAAGTCAATGCTTTAATTGTTAAGGCTGAAAATTGACCCTTTTAGAACCAATTAAAGGGAACTGTAAAAGTGAAGCCAAATGCTGAAATTGAGGACAAATAAAGTTGGGTTGGTTTTTTTTTCCCTCCAGTTGGGTTTAGTGGAATCAGAAGGTCAGACACCACTGGGTCACGCTTTATTCCCCTCGAACCGGGATGTGAAGTGGCAGAGGTGCTCTGCCAGAGGTTTCTCCAGAGTGACCACCAGGAATATGAGTCCAATAACTAGAAGGTGGCTTTTTCAGAGCAGCAACCTCTAGCAGTGGGATACCTATCCACCCTTTACAGGGAGGATGCTGCTGCCAGGAGCTCAGCAGCACCGAAATGGTGCCACTCTTGAGCACTGCTCCCAAAGGTGCCTCTCACCCGCGGACAAAGATCCCGGTACCATCACTGCAATGTGAGATCACTCCAGGTAAGGAGGAAAAAACCAAGAAGGAAAAAAAATCTGTCAGCAGCAGGAATGAGGTTCTCTGTGAGGGGTGAGAGGCAGAGTTGAGCCCCCACCACACCCTGTCTCCCCGTGAGCAGTATTTCACCACAGGGGAAGGCAAAGAGATGGGGATGGAGGTACCTGCAGGATGCAATATGAAACATTTAACCTTTGCATTTCATTTGTGTGCGTTATCCACAATGATGGCCAGGATGCTCCAGTCCAGAAAGTACCAGACAGCAGAGGAGCCCACCCCATGCTGTCACCCACCTTTCTTGTTGAGAGGCAACAGGAGAAAAAAAATCTCATTTATGAGCAGAGAAGGGGGAAAAGTGGCTTGAGGAAGTACTAATATGAAGTAGGTACTATTTAAGTTTGCCATCCTGGGCACCTCCTGAGCCAAAGTGTGACATCCCTGTCCCAGGCCCCGGGAACCAGAGAGGGATGGGACACAGGAGTCATGGGCAGCATTCCCAGCTCCTCCAGCTGGATGGTGCCAGAGGAGGCTGCACCTTTCACCCCCACAGACGGCCAAGGATCGGCTGAAAAACTCTGTCAAGGGGGAAAGCAACCCGTGGGCGAGCTCGGCAAGCAAACACACCATTGTCTGCCTTTTTAAGCTCTTCCCCAATGTTTCGCATTGGCACGGTTTCCCTTGGCTTGACAAGTCTCTGCAAACATCTATCCTGGCATTTTACATGTCTGTGTCGAGTCTGAGATACCATCTCAGACAGACAACACTGTTCCCTATCGCAGCCCTTTCAAGCACTGGGGCTGTTGTGCCGCAACACGCCGAGGGACCTGACGATACCTGTTTTTATTAGGGAACAGCCCCGGCAACGGGTGCAGGATCTGTGCAGAGCCCCAGGCTGGCACCAGGGTGGTGTTAAGCATCCCACACTGGCACGACGAGCCCCGGAGCCGGGACGGAGCCGATGGCTGGCTCTTGGCATGGTGCTGGTTGGATGCAGCAGGGCAGGGAGAGGGTTACAGGCAAAGCCAGAGCGTTATTTTTGCCTTAGTGGTGTCCCCTTTATAAACACACCACCTGAGTTGCACTTGCTCCACAAAGAGCCGCAAGCCATGACTTGGTGCGAGCGTTAAACAAGCCCAGCAAGAACATCCTGCTCTTGGACAGTGTTTCAAGTCCACATGTGTGACCATGACCCCCAGCACCTGGGCATCAGCCTGGAGTTACTCTCTTTTTCCCGACATTACAAGCCCTCCTGTCTCTTCTCTTCTGGAAAGCAAAAGCCATGGAGATGCTGGGAGGGCTGGAGTCCCTCTCCTGTGAGGACAGGCTGAGAGAGTTGGGGGGGGTCAGTCTGGAGAAGGGAAGGCTCTGGGGAGAGGTTGGAGCCTCTTCCAGTCCCTAAAGGGGCTCCAGGAAAGCTGGAGAGGGACTCTTTGTCAGGAAGGGGAGCCACAGGATGAGGGGGAACAGTTTTAAACTGAAAGAAGGGAGATTTAGATTAGAGATTAGGAAGAAATTCACTGGCCCAGGTTGTTCAGAGATGTTGTGGCTGCCCCATCCCTGGAGGGGTTCAAGGTCAGGTTGGATGGCGCTTGGAGCAACCTGGTCTGGTGGGAGGTGTCCCTGCCCTGAGACTGGATGGTCTTTATGGTCCCTTCTAACTCTAACCATTCTATGATTCTGTAAAAATGATCATTAAAGTGTTCCCAGTGATTCTTTCCCACGCACTTTCTAGAGCTGATCCATGCTGAGGACAGGCAGAGAGCCGGCAGCTGCAGGCAGCGCCAGGAAGGAAAGGGAGGGAGGTTTCCACAGGAATCACGACCCTGACCTGCCCTCAGGGTCGGGATCGCGCTGGCATCCCCACCGTCCCTGTTTCACCTCCAGTGGAAAGAACCAGCTCCCATCCCACCTCCTGCACTTCCCATCCACAGCGATGCCCTGGCATCACTTAACCTGGGGGGAGAAGGTCCTAAACTCTTGCTCCAGAGCAAGACCAACCCCTTTCCCAGGGTTCTCCTCATCAGCCTACGTGCCATATGGTTGCCATACCGCTACCTCGGAAAAGACAGACTTCTCCCTCCCTCCCTCCCTCCTGCACACACACACACATACACACTCTCACACACTCCATTTAGATGTAATTACATTAGGAATTTGTTTGCCAAGTGCCATTCAGAATACCTCGGAGCTTATTGAATTGACAATTGCACTTGATGGGGATGAAGCGATTAATCGCTTATGAAACACTAAACAATGGGGCCTGGGGGTGAAGTGCTTTTTCCATTTGTGCTCCATTTATCTCCTTCTGCATCATACAAAGTTTGTGCCATTGAACTCCATTCATAAAATTGTCATCTTTTTGGCTGCGAAAAAGCTATCTGTATTGATGGTGGGCAGCTACATAGCAAACCCCAAAACACTCCACCAAAACATTCCCTGTGTACACGCAATTGACACCATTCTTGTCCCCAGGGAAGGAAGCGCAAAGACCCAAACACTGATCTTGGGTACAATGAAGAAATCCATCAACAGCCAAGGAGTGAGTCACACTTGAGGCCATCACTGGGACTGTGGGCTTGACCGATCCCCTTGGTCAGTTGGGGTCAGCTGTCCCGGCTGTGTCCCCTCCCAACTTTGTGTGTCCCCCCCAGCCCACTGATTGGTGGGGTAGTGTAAGGAGCAGAAAAGGCTTTGACTGCTCAACAACAACCAAAACCAGCAGTGTGCCATCAACACCATATTTAACCCAAATCTAAACCACCCCACAACAGCTCCTAGCAAGAAAGTCAACTCTATCCCAGTTGAAACCATGTCATTCTCCACCCTGTATTCCACACCATTTCTGTCAGGCTCAGGTCCCACATTATCCACTCACCACTCCCCCCTTCCCATCCTTTGAAAGAATACACATGTATCATTCCCCTATGGACCACCCCTGCGGAATATCTGTAAATGTCCATTAATGTCCACAAAATGTCCACTGAGTTCTTTCAGTCCATGACTTTGGATTGAGACCCTGGCCCAGGTTGCCCTGAGAAGCTGTGGCTGCCTCATCCCTGGAGGGGTTCAGGGCCAGGCCGGATGGGGCTTGGAGCAACCTGGTCTGGTGGGAGGTGTCCCTGCCCAGGGCAGTGCGGGTGGGAACTGGATGGTCTTTAAGGTCCCTTCCAACTCTTAACAATTCTATGATTATATGACTTTGGACTCCATCTGTTATGGTGGTCACTCAGGACATGAGAGGTGGTGTGTTGCATGAGGTTACTGGACACCAAAGATAGCCCAGGTGAGGTCACTGCTTCCCTTGCACTGCTTCTTGTAAGGCTTGTCCTCCACTGGTTCCTGCTCTAGCAATTTCCATAATATGCAACTCAAATCCCAGGGAGCACTGCCTCCCACCCCATCCCAGCCGGAGAAGTTCCTCTCCCGTCCCAGAGCATGGTGCTGGTCGGCAGCACGTACCCAGCCAAAGGAAGCCTCCCCGAGAGGAGAAGAGTGACTTTGCTTTGGAAATGGAGGAGGAGAAGTGCCAGACAATGATGCACTACAGGAGGTCTCCAGATCTGATGTGAGGAGCGAAAATGTGTAGAAACCTGGTGTTTCTTTTGAATTCTGCTCCCAGCAGAAAACTCTTCCCCATATCTCTGCCATCAAGGTCTGCCACGATCCCCACAGCCACCCAGTATCTCTGTTACCCCCGGGGGGGCTCCCGAGGTGCCCACCCCGATCCCACACACCTCAGCTCCCCCTAACTGCCCATACTGCAGCTGAAACACAAAATTTACATATTTTAACCCAAAGGAGCTGGGCTGGCACTGAAGGCGCAGCACCGGGTCTGGGAAAACCACGAGACACATCCCTTTGCACGCCGCCGCTCTCCGTTATAATTGCTTCTGTAATATCCTAATTTATGTGGCATGAAGGAGCAATATTCTTCTGCTAAATGATTTCTCAGCTACTCCTTCTCGTGGGGGGTGGAAAAAAAATGGGTGGAGAGCTACCTGTCACAACACGGAGACCAACTTCTGGCTAAACGGCGCTCCGCTAAAATCAATTTACTGAAACAATAAATCCTTTTACCCTGAGGAGGGTACCTGGAGATAAAACCCGCTCATGAACACACAGCCATCAGGACTGCAGGCTGTGCCATCAGTTGATTCACAAGCTACAAATCTTGGGAGTCTATTTTTCAGTAAAAATTTATGTAAACAAGCAAAATTACTGTTTTTCTTAGGGAAACAAAAGGAAAGCACTTGTAAGATGATGCAAGCTTGTCTCTTCTTAGTTTTGAAAAACTGAAAATGAAAGGACGCCAGCTCCTTGATGGGACAGGGGTGTCCACACGTTGTATGAGGACCACAGGCTCCCGAGATCTTCCAGCCCACTGTCCCTCCAGCCTGACCTGGGCGAGTCACCCCAAACCCACCCGCTTCAGCTCCTGCCTCAGCAAAGCTGTGCTGCGGATCCTTCCCCAGCTCAGATCCCGGGGGAATGAACGCAGGCTGAAGAGAAAAAGCACTGGTGAGATGCTGAAACTGAGTTTAGGTACCCCCATGCAGAAGGACACTTTGGGAGAAGCACAGTTTGCTGCTGAGTAAGGCCGGGAGCCGAGCACCCACATGCTCAAGACACCCATGGGGACATCAGTCCCCGCTGACCCAGGCTGGGTGCTTCCATGGGCACCCTGGGTCCAGTCCCAAACCTCCTTGGAAAATGTCAGGCGATGATGGACAACCACATGGCCACCTACCCAGACCACCCAGGTCTCCCCCAGCCACCTCCACCCCATCACCTGCAGGCACACGACGCCTGGGAGATGCACACTTGGTACCTCCCGAATTTTCATCAACCTTATTTATAAATTCAGCTTTCACGCAGAGCGTGACCAACGAAACAACCGGTGAGAGGCCCCAGCCTGAGCCCAGCATCCGCAGTGAAACTCCGAGCCATTCTGCTACTAACTCAGCCTGCTGATGCACTTAGAAGATTTACAGGAACCCATTATCACCCCTTCTGCCACCCACCGACATCAATTATTGCTCAAATTTAAGACGATGACAAAACGGGTTTCGAAGCTGCTGTCTCTCTCTCCAGCGACACTCGGCACCGAGAGAGCTGTCCCGGAGCACCTCTGACGACAGCCTCCTCGCTCCACCCAGCAGCAAAACTCCCAATATTGCTGGAAACCGCCGCAATTACTGTGAGGGATTTATGGAAACAGCGAAACGACGACTTGACATAAAAACCCACGGCGCTGGAAAAGGCGGAGGCAAAACGTCTAAAGCTTCTCCCGCTGATTTCCAACCCTGCTAATCTATACATTAGCACAGCTTTCCTGGCAATATCTGTTTATGTAAGGAGTTAAGTAAGCTCAGCTTATTAAATCGGGGTATTGACACCTCCATTTAAGAGCAACAGCTCGCCAGTGAGCGTGGCGCTTGCCCTCGGGCAGCTCGGGCGAGTCCTCCTCCCGTTGATACCCAGGGCGTTAATCCCCATCAATGGCGCTGTAATTGAGAACAGCTTCCAGCCCTAAATCTGTTCCCAGGATACTTGCACGCTGCACACTGGGTACCTCGATTAAAGATGTCCCTCGCTCCCAATATCCCACCAGGTCCTGGAGGATTCGCTGCTTCATCCAGCCAGGCACCCCAATGCTCCGCTGCCTAAACGATTCCTCCTGCCACAGGCTCAGGATCTCGGTGGAGAAGAAAGATCCCAGGCTACGGGCGGCTGTTTGTTGTGGGCTGCAGCACAGACATGTTAGGAAACAGCTCCAAACTGGCAAGGTTTCCTCAAAGCAAAACAAAAATCCAAACAAACAGACCCTGAATTATTAAATGGGCGAAGCTTTCGCAAGTGATGACGGGGGTTCCATCGCCCGAGCGCTCCCTTATGGCTGTGAGCTGGGGGAAGACACCTGAAAGGGGGGAAGCTGGTGGTTGAAGGGAACAGATCCCAGTACGAAAAGGGCAGATCTTTGCACAGCCTGGGGCTGGGGAGCATCCCTGTGCGGGGACAACAGCCCCTGAACTGGGGGGCAGTGGTTCCCATGGCAGGGCTCCCTCTGGCTGGCAGCACCAGCAAGGAATGGGGTGGCCTCTGCCTCCACATCGCAGTGAGAAATTGCACCCCAAGTTGTTAAAATAATGAAAGAACTTCAAATGACAGATTTTGGAGTGTCCCTGCACAGGGGATGGAGGCTGGTCATGGTGACGGGCACCCGTGGGTGGGTGGCAGCTCTGCCCAGGCGATGCCAACGTGCTGCCTTGGAGGGAAAAAGGGACTCCGTGAATCCTGGAAGGACGTGATGGGATGGGATTAGCTTCAGGCAAGGACTCACGGTGCTGCTGGGTGGCAGCAGCCGCTCTTTGAGGTGTACTTACATTCACAGCTCCTGCTCCATTGAGCACATCTTCCCCAGGGCAGGAAGCTGGGGGGGGGGGTTACTCCACCGACTTGGGTTTCTTCCACGTCTACTTGACCAACCTCACCTCCTCCGAGGGAGGCATCATCTCATTAGCACACAGCCCTATCTCAAGCACGCGGTGATGAATTCCCCCCGGGAGCTTCAAAAGCAAATACATGTGACCTTTGCATGTTCCTGCCATAAAATACCAGGAACACCTCCAGCTCCCAAGATAGAAGCTGTGGTGGGCATATGTGAGCAGCATACACCATATGGATTAAGTCAAGGGAATACTTAGAAACTTGGGCTCTGCCTTCAGCAAAATTGATTCCGGCAACGTTTTCAGCAATTTCTTGAGGATTTTGCCGTGTGTTTATGAAGTGCCGATCACTGCAAAGGCATCTTTCAGCCTGGGCCTTTGAAGTCTTTCTAGCCCCACTCTTCCAATAGCTTTGGCTTGAGCGGAGATCACAAAATGCAGTATAAAATGTTCATATTAAAAGGGAGAGTTTCCTCTAAAAGGAAAGGCCTGTGCTGCCTGGAGTGGCACAGACATAAATCTGGTTTGGGGTTTCATTCAGACTCCTTCAGAGACACTTTTTTTTTTACTATCTCATATTGCAGCCACAACAAATAAAACATTTAGGCACGCTTAAATATTGATTTCATCTCCAGCACACAGAAGTCCCTTTCTACCAAGTACAGTAACAACTACTGAGGCATCTTGGGGGAGGGGGGGGGGGGTGTGTGTTTAAAACTATTTAAAGTTCTTTTACGTGTAAAACTTTTGCTTTTCAGAGCAAATTCCACCTAATTGGGCGAGGAGCCAGCGGAGGGCAGACAGAGAGCTGGAGCTATCTGGAGGTTTATCTGATCTCGGTGATAAAATTCCATCCCGGGGGTGACCTAAAAAGGACTGGAAAAGGCATGTGCTATGTGCTACGTGGATCAACGCCGCGCTAACGGCAAAGCAAGAGGGATGATCTCATAGGTGTTTTCCATCCCTCCTCCCCGCCGCTCCTCAAGAGCCACTCACAGACCAGGCTCCTTCTCTGTCATTAAATATTTTGGCAATGACACATTGTGCCCCTGGGCTGCCCAGTGACAACAGCTCAGCTAAACACCCAGGAGGAATTTAAACTTTTGCGTATCTCTTGAGGCTGGGAGATAATTCCCCGACTTCTCTGGATAGGAGGAGAGGCTGCCATTCTCCAGTTAAGTCACGTTAATGATCTCAGAGATTAGCGGGGCTGGTTTGGAAATCTCAGTATGTCATTAATGTCGAGGGCTTCCGGGAGAAAGCGCTATTTATGGACCTTCAGAACGACCTAGGCAGGCGGCAACCTTCTGTGTCGAGTGGTGAAGGGCACCCAACTCCTGTCCCCACAGCATGGCTTCTCCCATCTGGGAAGCAGAGGGAGCAGAGCCTGTGCTCCAGCACAGCCCCATGAGGTGAGCAGCAATAGTAACAGCTTTCCTCTACGTGCACCCAAAACCATCACTTCCACAGGCAGGAAAATGCATCCTCAAAGAAGCTGGCTGTCTGTGCAGCCCTGATGCCCTGTAGCATCCATTGTCCATCCCTGAAGTCTCCATGGTCCATCCCTGAAGCATCCACGCTCCATCCCTGAAGCCTTCATGGTCCATCCCTCAAGCAGCCACAGTCCATCCCTGAAGCATCCACAGTCTATCCCTGAAGTCTCCATGGTCCATCCCTGAAGTCTCCATGGTCCATCCCTGAAGCAGCCACGGTCCATCCCTGAAGCATCTGTGGTTCAGCCCTGAAGAATCCATGCTCCAGCGCTGCAGCCTCCACAGTCCAGCCCCGCAGCCTCTGTGGTCCAGCCCTGAAGCATCCGTGGCCCAGCCTGACAATATCTGTGGTACAGCCCTGCAGCATCTGTAGTCCAGGCCCCCAACATCTGTAGTCCAGCCCTGCAGTCCTCGTGGTCCAGCCCTGAAGCATCCTAGGTCCAGCTCTGAAGTATCCATGGTCCAGCCCTGCAGCATCTGTGGTCCAGCCCCACGACAGCCAGTGTGGGGTGATGTGACCATGCTCCCACAGCCCTCAGCACCATCACCCATCCCACTCCCTACCTGCCAGAGCCCCGGCTCCCCGTGGCGCCGCGGATGGGTTATTAATCAATGCCACATGCTTTCCCTTTCAAGTCACTGGAAAAAATGCACTGGCCTTGCATTGCTAGAGAAGTTGGGAGGGCTGGGGGAGGGGGTGAGATATTGGAGTCCTTCGGGCTGAAGCCATACCCGCAGTGGATTTCACATGCCAAACGCCGGTTCGTAGAGCTCCAAGTTCTCCCCAGCATATTTAAGGCTCAGCCAACAATTATGGCGTGCCTTCAGCAACAGAAATGGGCGGGAGAATCAGCTGCTGGACAGTGAGGTTCTGCTGAAACCCCCTGGGTTTGTTATTACCCTTGACAGATGGTTACTGCAGGAGGGCTCAGGGGCTTCATCAGAGACCATGGTCCCACCCAGCCCGGTGCTGCACAGACACCTCCTAAGGACAGTCCTTCAACAAGCTGATAAGTGACAAGGAGCTGGAGGAAGGAAAATGCAGCTTGGTTGAAATTGCAGAGAGTGTCAGCAGCCAAGCACCACCTCTGACCCAGCACCAGGGACACTCTGATGCCAGCCTACCCAACGTGCTCCAAGGAGTGGGGTCACCAGGGACATGCATCTGTGAGGATGCTCAACCTCGCCTCCCAAATCCAACATGCTCTCATCTGTGCCCTGAAGGCACCCGTCTCATCTCACCCTTCCAGTTATCCATCAGCCCGGGAGCTCCACATCTGAAAGCCATTTAAGACACTGCATTTGTAACCTAATACTTTGAAGAAATAATAAAGTGAGCCAAATTTAACCCAACTGAGCTGGAGAAGCCAAATCTCTGCCCCACTGCCTTTCTAGAGACTTATAAAATATGTATAAGAGGGACATGGAAATACAGACAAGCCTTCTCGGGAGCCCAGAGGCACCTCTGACAGCCACCCAGCTGTGGAGACAGCAAGGGAAATGCAGCAGGAGACATGGTCAGAAGGATGTCTGGGGTGGTACAAGCTGGTTTCTCAATGCAGTACTGCAGCTGTGCAGCGTTGAGAAGTGTGGGTCCTCTGCAAGGCACCCAAGCTGGACCAAGCCATTCAGCTTTGCCCATGAGCACCCTCTGCTCTGCCCAAGGACTTGACCATAGCTGCCCATGTCTCAAAACCTGGATGTGCTAATAACAAAGCTGAGGCTGCTGATCCAGAACCTGTTAATAAGGTCAAAGCTGACTGGGGCTCCACAACACTGAGATTATGGGAAACCCAATACACAGGATACGTGCAACAGGTAATTGGCCAAACTCTAAAAGCAACCACTACAACCGTCTCAAGGTCCCAAAGAACATGGTAAATAAGATTTGTGTGTAAATCATTAGTCCATCAGAAGAATAGAGATCTACACCTAAATTCAGCCAACATGGTGGCCAAGTTCTAAGCCCACTGATGCTTCACACAAGCCTAGAGAACTAAACCTTACTGCAATTTACTGAATCTCACCATGGGGCTTTGCGAGGAGTCTGTGAGAATCGGCACAACCTTCCTGTCCTGCAGCACATGATCCCTTCTGCTCAAACACTTTCTCACACACCACTTTGTCTCACCCTTGAAAGACCTTTGCAATGAGGAACTACACTTCATGTAGACACGCTTCCGCTTCCACTGACCTCCCAAGGTGAAGCTTTTATTATGTTGGTGCTCTTACCTGCGTGGCAGGAGCCACACCAGAGCAACCCTTACCTAACAAGGACTGGAAAATCCCTCCACAGTCTGGCATGTCTACACCCCCACGTGTCCGTGCCAAGAGATCTGCCCAGCAGACCATGCTAAGCCCCAGTGCCAGTGGTCAAATTCCAAGTCTGGGTACTTGCACTCAACTGAAATGCTCCAATGGATTTTAGGAATGTGCAGTGATGTAACAGCAGCAACGCAGCCAACATCGCGCTGTGGTATTTGGAGACACCTGGGAAAGGAGAGGCAACCCAGGACCAGCATTTCTGTGAAGTACACATTTTGACTTAAAAATTTTCTTTCCTCTGACTCCATCTGCTCAGATGGAGTGTTCAGATGTGGCCAAAGGAAGAGGAGTAGGGTTGACACATCCATCCTGACCTGTACCTTCTCCTGCAGTACGGATGCTGCAGGGATGAGGACAGGAGATGACGATGGTCATGCAATCAGAGCATGGTCCTGAGTGATCTGGGCCTATTGGTTCTCCTGCAAACCAGTGCCCTGCTCCATGGGGCACCCTGCACTGTTCCTACCATCATCTGGTTCACTCCGTTGTCCTCACACCACATGCCAAAACCCTTATGTGAAGTGAGAAGCACTGAAATGCACTCAAGACCCTGCTGCAGCAATTGTTGTGATCTCCTTGGGAGAGCACGAACAAAAATTTCTTCTTCAAGGCCTTGTGTTCCACGTGATCACTTAAAAAGGACTGAATGCCCACTCTGGGATGCCCAGGCAAGGAGAAAAACAGCAGCAATACTCACCCATCTCCTTGAGCTCCATATTAACAAGTTCCAACCAGCAAGCATCAAGCTCATCCAGGTCATAGCGGCTCACTCCTTGCAAGTAAGTCCTCGTAGCTTCTGAAATCTCAGAGCCAGGTAGGCTACTCGGTGAAACCTGTGAGGGCGAGTTCTCCAGCTGTGGTATGATCCTGGAAGGAAAGAAGGAGAGGCTGAGAAAGAGCTATGACTCGCAAAAGTTCCTCATTTCTTGCCATGGAGGGTGCGACCACACCTTGTCCAAGCCTGACTCAAAGAAGGAAAGCAAGCTCAGCAAAATCAAAGGGCTTTTCTGTTCCTGGTGGCATCTCCTGTGCTTCAGATGCTCTGGGGACCACAATTTGGACATAAGCACTTTCCCAGAGACTGCTGGTCTGAGCACCTCATGTGATGGCTTGAGTTGGGATGCGTCAAAACAAGCTGACTTTTAGAAAATGCTGAGCAGAGACTGATCACCAGCTCCCTGTCCCGGGACCTCAAACATGGAGTCTGTGCTTTGCCCGGTGTCCCAGAGAAAAGCGGTGCGAGGAAGTGACAGCGCGGTGGCATGGCTCTGGCATGGTGCCCACATGGGCATGGGCCAGCCCACATCCCACTGCGGCACGGCTCTGGCTACCACTGGGCTGGCCATGGCCACCTGCCCCAGGGTGCAATTGGGAGCAGTCTGGGAATCGGGAATTTTGGGTTTTGTGTCTCCATCTGCCTCAGCGTATTCTTCCCCATACGCTGGTGACAAAACATCAATCCTTTCAAAAAACCAAATTGGTACTGGTGCCACACACAGGCTCTACTGCTCCCTCTCCTTCTTCCTAAAGACCNGGCTGCAGCCGCCAGCATCAACCTCGTGTTGCTCCCCCTGATATTAGAGGGTTGTTTCTCTCCATGGGGGTTCAGGCAGGAATAGCATAACAGGGCAGAAACAGCCCATTAGGGAGAAATACGCTGTCCTCCCTGTGAAACTGGGAAAGTCGATGTGGAAAGCACATGCAAGCACAAGACCAGGGCTGTTACGAATGGCAATGCTCCTGGCAGAGCCAGTGGTCCTGCCAGCAAGGGGGGACCGTGCTACCATCCCATCCCTGGCTCCATGACTGAGAAGGGGCATCCCACATGCACTGAAAGGCAGGATGAGCTTGAGCCACAGGACAAACAGGAAGACAAGGCTTCGGGAAGGGCTTCTGCTCACCCCTGTTGCCTCAGCCAGGCTGCTGACCCAGCTCCTTCCCCGCTGCAGGCAGGAAGGTGGCACGCAGGGCATGGGAGTCTGGCATCACCACGTGCTCTGCTCCCCCTGAATATGAGACTCTGCCCAGTGGATAAATTTAAGCACAGTGCCCTGTCCTAGTTACAGCAGGAAACATGAGCTCAGCAGCAGTCGAGTATCTTCTCCCCACCGTGCCCTGCCCAAAGCGCTCAGCGAGAGAGAAGGTGTCCATTACATCCCTGGAGGTCTCTGAGGACTGGAGGAAGCCCCAGCTCTGCCAGTGCTTCCCCTCTCACCTGGACTGGGACCAGACTGAAGGAAAAATGGGTTACAGGTTGGCAACCAGAAGTTGCCTGTCTTTTCTTGCTTCCCTGTTCCTGACAATACCCACAGTCCCAGGCAGGCTCTTTTCTTCCAGCCCCACTGCACTGAAGGGGATTGGTGGGCTCACACAGCCAGCCAGCACCAACATAGGTCCATGGCAACTTTCCTTCACCTACAGCAATGGTTTTCCCATTTCTCTACAGAAATTAACTCTTTATATGTGAAAAGCGAGGTCTGATGGATACGATGATCCAAACACTCACAGCAACAAGTGACTCCTCCAGCCACTGACTCCGCACAAGCAACTACTGCTAATTTATCAGGACCCAACAGAGACCAGATCCTGACCCTGGGCTGCTCAGATGAGGTGTCCAAGCTGCTCAGTGCAGGTACCTACCCCCCAAAGCACCCTTTTGCATGCAAAGCAACCCCTGATTTAGCCAAACCCCTGCAACCGAGCCCCCACGTTGCCATCACAGGATGCCTCTAGCATCCCTGGAAAGATCCCTCCATCCCTTTGGCAGGCNACTCAAAGAAGGAAAGCAAGCTCAGCAAAATCAAAGGGCTTTTCTGTTCCTGGTGGCATCTCCTGTGCTTCAGATGCTCTGGGGACCACAATTTGGACATAAGCACTTTCCCAGAGACTGCTGGTCTGAGCACCTCATGTGATGGCTTGAGTTGGGATGCGTCAAAACAAGCTGACTTTCAGAAAATGCTGAGCAGAGACTGATCACCAGCTCCCTGTCCCGGGACCTCAAACATGGAGTCTGTGCTTTGCCAGGTGTCCCAGAGAAAAGCGGTGCGAGGAAGTGACAGCGCGGTGGCATGGCTCTGGCATGGTGCCCACATGGGCATGGGCCAGCCCACATCCCACTGCGGCACGGCTCTGGCTACCACTGGGCTGGCCATGGCCACCTGTCCCAGGGTGCAACTGGGAGCAGTCTGGGAATTGGGAATTTTGGGTTTTGGCCTGTGTCTCCTTCTGCCTCAGTGTATTCTTCCCCATACGCTGGTGGCAAAACATCAATCCTTTCAAAAAACCAAATTGGTACTGGTGCCACACACAGGCTCTACTGCTCCATCTCATTCTTCCTAAAGACCTACCTACACCTTTGGGTACAAACCAGCCCATTCCCCACAGGGCTCCACGCTGCAGAGCAGCCCCAGGGAAGCACCGAGCAGGCAGCTCTGTGCCCAGCTCTCCATGGGAACATGCCTGCTCTTCAGTAGATCCGCAATTCCCCCTCACACCATGAGGAATTAAGCCATTTTTCCACTTTGTGTGGCTCCTTTCTTCCTCCCCACCCTGCAATACCACCACCCTGGTGGCGGCAGGAACCTCCTACGTGTTTGGATTCCTGAGTCAAGTAACTCAACCTACGGCTGCAGCCGCCAGCATCAACCTCGTGTTGCTCCCCCTGATGTTAGAGGGTTGTTTCTCTCCATGGGGGTTCAGGCAGGAATAGCATAACAGGGCAGAAACAGCCCATTTGGGAGAAATACACTGTCCTCCCTGTGAAACTGGGAAAGTCGATGTGGAAAGCACATGCAAGCACAAGACCAGGGCTGTTACGAATAGCGATGCTCTTGGCAGAGTCAGTGGTCCTGCCAGCAAGGGGGAACCGTGCTACCACCCCATCCCTGCTCCATGGCCAAGAAGGGGCATCCCACACACCCTGAAAGGCAGGATGAGCCCAAGCCACAGGACAAACAGGAAGACAAGGCTTCGGGAAGGGCTTCTGCTCACCCCTGTTGCCTCAGCCAGGCTGCTGACCCAGCTCCTTCCCCGCTGTGGGCAGGAAGGTGGCACACAGGGCACGGGAGTCTGGCATCACCACGTGCTCTGCTCCCCCTGAATATGAGACTCTCTGCCCAGTGGATAAATTTAAGCACAGTGCCCTGTCCTAGTTACAGCAGGAAACATGAGCTGAGCAGCAGTCAAGCATCTTCTCCCCACCGTGCCCTGCCCAAAGCGCTCAGCGAGAGAGAAGGTGTCCATTACATCCCTGGACGTCTCTGAGGACTGGAGGAAGCCCCAGCTCTGCCAGTGCTTCCCCTCTCACCTGGACTGGGACCAGACTGAAGGAAAAGTGGGTTACAGGTTGGCAACCAGAAGTTGCCTGTCTTTTCTTGCTTCCCTGTTCCTGACAATACCCACAGTCCCAGGCAGGCTCTTTTCTTCCAGCCCCACTGCACTGAAGGGGATTGGTGGGCTCACACAGCCAGCCAGCACCAACATAGGTCCATGGCAACTTTCCTTCACCTACAGCAATGGTTTTCCCATTTCTCTACAGAAATTAACTCTTTATATGTGAAAAGCGAGGTCTGATGGATATGATGATCCAAACACTCACAGCAACAAGTGACTCCTCCAGCCACTGACTCTGCACAAGCAACTACTGCTAATTTATCAGGACCCAACAGGGACCAGATCCTGACCCTGGGCTGCTCAGATGAGGTGTCCAAGCTGCTCAGTGCAGGTACCTACCCCCCAAAGCACCCTTTTGCATGCAAAGCAACCCCTGATTTAGCCAAACCCCTGCAACCGAGCCCCCACGTTGCCATCACAGGATGCCTCTAGCATCCCTGGAAAGATCCCTCCATCCCTTTGGCAGGCTTGGCAACGGAGAACCACCATCCCATGGTGGGCTGCGAGAGCCATTCCGAGCCCCATCTAATCGCAACCAGAGGGACGGGGAGAGGAGCCGGCTCATCCGCTGCAACCCCCCCGCCCGCACAGAAAGCGAACAGGCGCTGGCTGTCAGCTCTCCTGCCTCTTCTTGGCAACTCCGCGGCGACACGCATGTCACTTGCCATGCACACGTCAACAGTGTCGCGCGTAATGACATGCGAGCAGGGGACGAGCTGGAAATGAAAAGCAGCCCGGGGTGCCAGCTGACAGATCCCCGCGGAGCCGCCGGGAGCTGGAGCGCGCTGCGGTATTCGCAGAGCTCACGTTTCCTCCCCGAAATACCACCTCCCGGCACAAATGTCAACACAGAACGGGGCTGCAAAGCAACAAACAAGCCAAGAGCGACCAGCTCCAGCGCATCGCCCCCTTCCAAGGAGCTTCTCCATCGTACCAACTGAGGCTCCAACCCTCCTCTTAGAATCATTCAGGTTGGAAGAGGCTCTTGGGATCATCGAGTCCAACCATCAGCCCTACTTTACAAAGTTCTCCCCTACACCACAGCTCCCAACACCACATATAAATGACTCTTCAACACATTCAGGGATGGGGACTCAACCCCCTCCCTGGGCAGCCCATTCCAGGGTCTGACCACTCTTTCTGTGAAAAACTCTTTCCTAATGTCCAGCCTAACCCTACCCTGCTGCAATGAAGCCATTCCCTCTCGTTCTATTGCTAATTACCTGTGAGAAGAGACCAGCACCAACTGCTACACAATGTCCTTTTAAGTAGTTGTAGAGAGTGATGAGGTCTCCCCTCAGCCTTCTCTTCCTCCAACTCAACAGTGCCAGCTCCTTCAATTGCTCTTCATAAGATTTATTCTCCAGGCCCTTCACCAGCTCCATTGCCCTCCTCTGCACCTGCTCCACCACCTTGAGACTTCTCTTGTGTTGAGGTGCCCAGAGCTGGAGACAAGACTCTTGCATCAGCACCAGCTGGAAAGCCCCCCCAGGACTTTAATCTGCCTTCTGTCCCAGTATGAAAGTTGACGTCAGAGTGCTCTGTGATGGGGCTGGGGCAAAGCCACCGTGTCCCTCACGTAACCAGCTGAATCATGGTACTGGATGCTTCAAGGTCCGTATGTGCCAAGGGAAGAAATTAATACACAGCTACCCTTGGGAATGGGACCCTGCTTGCCTTGCCCAAGTTGGGAAGGAAATCTGTGGCAGGAAAACAAATCTGGACCTTCTCTACTCCCAACATGAAACTAAACATAGCTTGACTGCTGTCCTCTGCCATCATGACCATTGGAGGCACTTCCAGAGCCACCAGTGGGAGAAGCAATAATGTGACTGCTCAGAAAAGGAAACATCAAGGAAGGGGTTCTTTTTGCCTCTTTGGCCTTACCTTCCTCCAGCAGTAAATTGAAAATAAAGATGTGCCCCAGTGCCCTGAGGACACCTCCAAATTTCAGTTCAAGATCTGAAAATAACCCCATGAAAAGACAGTTCTCAGTCTCCAGATTTTAAAATGAGCTCACTCTAATCTAGGCCAGGGCTTGGGGATTCAGTAGCGTCTGTATTTAATGCAGACAGGAGTAATAACACTGAAACCAGGCGTTCTCCAGTCAGGCTTCAGGACTCTCATCTATGGAGCTTCCAACCCCCTAAAACATCCAGAAGTCGTTAATGCAATGCAAATTCATCCAAGGACTGAACTTCCCCTTCCCTAGGGACATACAGAAAAGCTGGGGAGGGACTCCTTGTCAAGGAGGGGAGCCACAGGATGAGGGGTAATGGGTTTAAACTGAAAGAGGGGAGATTTACATTAGATACCAGAAAGAAATTCTTTGGTGTGAGGGTGGTGACACCCTGGCACGGATTGCCCAGAGAACCTGTGGCTCCCCCATCCCTGGAGGGGTTCAAGGCCAGGCTGGATGGGGCTTGGAGCAACTTGGTCTGGTGGAAGGTGTCCCTGCCCAGGGCAGAGGGTGGCACTGGATGGGCTTTAAAGACCCTTCCAACTCAAACCGTTCTACGATTCTATGAGCCCAGGTCCAGCTCAGCTATGTAAAGCCCCAGACCCTGGAAACAGTGGTTTTAGAGGAGAAAAGCTCAGAGCTGGCGATTAGAAAACCCACCTCCCCCAACTGGGATGAATGTTCCCATTGGAAAGAGCCGCCCGAGCAGGCAGGGGACGGCGCCGTAAGCCTTCGTTAAGCCGAGTTACACAAGCTGCTGGTCCCACAGCCGGCTGTGACAGGTGACAGCCTGACACCGGGCCAGCCGGGGATGCGCGGGAGAAAGCGGCCGCTATTTTTAGCCTGGCATGAAAGTGCAAAGATTAATGCTCTGGGTACGTATCAAAGGGGCAGCCCAACAGGTTGTTCTACCCTACTGACAGCCAGGGAAATGCGCTGGGTCCGGTAAAGGATGTGCTGACTGGAGAAAGTCACCCCCAAAGTGTGTGCCTGTGTCACCTCTGCCTTCTTACCCCAGGGAAAGTCTTTTCTCCTGTGGGAAAGGACTTCTGCTGAAGCTGATGCTCAGAGATGGGAGACAAGTGACTCTCCTTGGTCACGCAGCTGCTTGTCAAAACCCCATCTCCATTCTGCCCCCACCACCCTCCCCCAAAACCTGCTTGTGTGTCACAGACCTGGATCTGAGCTCAGATCTCCCAGATCTGGTGACGCAGAGATCATGGGGAGCATCCCAGGGTCACTGATGGTGACAGCCCTGCTGGCACAAAGGCTCCACATTCAGCCCTTCAACCCATTCAGAAGTTAAAGCTCTGCTTTAAAAGAGTTCAAACTGTTAGGAAGCCAACTGGGAAGAGTTAAAAGTCTGTTTTTAAGGGCAACTGGAATTTACGGAGGAACTCTTCACTTCTCCCCACGTCACTGATGATGACGATCGAGTTAATTAAGACACAAAGATCTGACAGGGAGCTCCACATGCTCCCTGGCACTCAGTTTAAAAGGTCTGAAACATGCCAAGGTGGTGATGGCAGGTGCCTCCCCCTGCCTGGAAACACACGTTTCGGGGAGGGCTGACCCTGGGCTGCAGCACTCTGCCACTGCAGCACCATCTCCCCACTGTTCACTTCTGTTTTTCCATTCTACAAGGGAAAAGGATGAATATGAAAGTATCTTCTTAAGAAAACGGCTGAACTCTACTCCTGGAGTTTCCTGGAAGTGGGACCCTGTGCCCACCATGGGCTGGCATCCCCTGGGGTTAATTGGGACTTGGGTTTGTTGGGACACGTTCATGCCGTGTTCTCCTCATTTCAAACACCAGCAAACTGAGTCTCAGAAACAAAGAAAACTGCACAAAGAAGGCACCTGGTGGAGAATTTTTAACCCCCAAACCTGTTTTCTGTAACCAAGGGAAGAGATGAAAAAGGAAAGACATCCCAAAGGGTCCACAGCCCACTGAGCCCCTTGGCCTGAGACCTCTGAGAGTGATGCAGCCACAGGGCAGGAAAGCACCAGGCTGGATGGGGCTTTCAGCAACCTGCTCTAGTGGGAGGTGTCCCTGCCCACAGTCAGGGGGTTGGAACTCAATGATCCTTAAGGTCCCTTCCAACTTTATCCATTCTATGATTCCATGACAATGCAGAGCCTCCCCAGAGACTGTCCCTTCTGCCCCGAGCGCTGCAGAGGTCTGCTGGGGGCTCAGACAGGACACCTTGAGTATCCGGGAAGCCCAAATCCGGGATGTGATGCCCCAACGTGAGCAGCCTCACCTCAATTCTTGGATTTCCTTTAGTGGGTAAAAGCATGTTCCTAAAAAGCAACCCATTCCTCCCTGGCACTCGCTTACACACCTGCAAAGAGCTGCTCAGTGTTCAGATATGAAGATCAATGGCTGCAGAGACAGTTGCCTTGGGCTAGAAGAAAAGGTGGAAGAAAGAGATGGCACAATTGAATACAACACAGCAATCCTTGGGGAAAAAAACCCATGTCCTGATTTACAGCAATAGAGATAACAGACCATGCTGTGCCCCACTCCTCATCTACAGTAACCTCAAGAAAAGTGGAGCCTGGAAAGCTCTATGCTTTGTGCTGCTCAGACACACTGCAGTGCAGGCACACAGAAAAAGGTAAGGAACCACCCAGGTCACCTTCACCAGCACCTCCTGCCCATATCCAACTGGGCTCCGAGAGCCAAGGGTGGCAGGGACATCATCAGGTCTTCACTTTCCTGTAGGAATGGGGCTTAATCCCTTTGGAAACAACCACTTTTCCAAATAGCTGCTCAGTGAACAAAGAAAAACCCAGGCAGGGCATCCAGGATGTCTGTACATGTGCCACCAACTCGCACAAGTTCTGCGGTGAATTTTGCATGACATGCTAATACTCCTCACATTCCAAGTTCAGACATCAGCGATCCCACAGGAACCAAACCCTTCTTCTTATTTCTAGTCTCGCTCTCTAGGTTTCCTCTCCTTATTCCAGGGGCGGTGGGGAAGCTGCAGGACTTCCTACCAGCTTCAGGATGGACGTAGGAGACGAGGGATTGCCATGGTTGTGACCAGGGCAGTGGTGGGCATCAGGTGCTCACAAGAGTCAGGCAAAAAGCAGATACATGCTCAAGGAGACGTTTTTCTAAATATTGGTAAAAATACCCACTCCTCACCCCTAGTGAGAGTCACCAGCATGGCCATGCTATTCCCTGGCATCTGCCTCAGCTCTGAGAGTGCCCACACCCCCTCCTGCAACAGGAACTGAAGCGGCTGCCCAAGCATCCGATTGATTTTTCTTTTCTTGGAGAGAAAGTGGGAGTCAAACTCTTAATTACCTCAATTACCAATTTTGCCATTTCCCTTTATCCATACTAAAGGGCTTCTGTTGGCTCATTCAGAACATTTTCTCCTTTAGAAAGGAGCAGATGTTGCCAGGTAAACAGCAAAAGGAGCGCTCGGGAACTCATTGCCGGGGTATTTGTGAGGCCGAGAGCTCACCCTCCAGCTCGTTTGTGCTCATCTGCTCTCTCCATCGGGGCCAATTCCTGCACAGCTCTCCACAACACAAGAGGAATTTCACATGTCTTCAAGGGTTTTTCCCACTCCCCATGAGTTTCATCCCCAATCTCCTTTTCAAAAAGACGTGCTCAGCCCCAGGCTGTACCAGCCCTGGCATGTTCCAAGTCAATGGTGATGGTGACATACAAGCATCCCAGCAACCAGGGACCCTCTGCAGGGCATGTCCAGCCAACCCACCCAGACTGGGTCCATATAAAAAGCAAGAACATGCTACAAAGAGCCCCAAACCCCATCTCTCAATGTAAACTATAGCAAAAGAGCCTTGGGTAGCACGCAATGTATTATGATGCACATGGGCAAGGCAAAATCCTGGGCTTCTGAGGCTCTGTGATGTGCAGGGGGGGTTGAGAGAAGGTGAAGTGTTGCCCATGACCCCAGGTTGGGGACAGAAATGGTCAGGAGGCTGGGCTGTTTCATACCCCATCAGGGAACGTCTCAAATGCACCAAAAGGGGCAGGTGGCAGAGCATAAATACTACCAAAGAGGGAAACTAAAACATTACAGAAACAAACAGCATGACCTGGAAGTTCATTAGTACAACACAGGTGCAATACAGAGACTCATTACACCAGCTGAGGATTTCCTTCATCTCAAACATTCCTTAATCAGGCAGAAATCACTGAGCCCTGAAGTTTTCCTCAGGTAAAAAACCTACTTCTACTGAAAGTTAAAAAAAACCCCACTGCACTGCTGAGGAGCACAGCCAGCATCACAGTCCCCTCATGATGCTGGTCCTGTGCAAAAAACCATGGTCCTGGGCAACAGCTTCTTGGAGTGCCACCAAACAGGTCAGGGAGCTGTGGGGTGCCCTGATCTTCCACCCTGTGACTGCTCTTCAACACCATCCCCACCTCTGAAACAACCCCCAAAGCCCTGCTCATTCCTCCAGCCCCTACAGTGAGGAATACGAAGGAATGGAGCTGGGACGAGGTCGCCCACCCCCAGGGTGGCACCATGGCTTTACCTGCATTTCAGCACCATCACAGAGCACCCAACCACGAGATAACCTGGGACACGGGCAACGGGTGGCCTCACCGTGCAATGCACCACTGAGATGACCCGTTCTCCAAGCAGGGCTCCTATGGTGGGACCACAGGTATTCCCTCCCACGGCAGCTACTGGTAATGGTGTTTGCTGGTGATGCTCCACCACCGGGATGCTGCGACTCTCCCTTCCCCACCACGGCAAAGCCTCCACCGAGCACTGAACCCTTTGCAGAAGCTCAATTGCTCTGGAGGAGCATTTATTGCTTTATTTATCCAGCCAGCCAGAGACATAGCATTTAAAGAAAAAAATACCTGTATCAATCAAGGGCATATTAAAGTGAAGGGCTGGAAACCGGGATCGGCCTGAAAAGCACAACAAACCTGAGGCCATTAGTCTGGAAGTGGGTCTCAAGGGCACTTGAAGAAAAGGAGTAAGTGGACCCCAACACTCTCGAGGATCACATCTATCCCTGGAGAAGATTATGCAGCAATAAAATATACTTAGCAAATTCCCATGGTTAACCTCATCTCTATAAACTGAATGCTTCATTTGGCTGAAGGCAAAAAGGCCTTTTTTTTTCCCCATATGCTTCCTTTTAATATGCTAGGTAGAAATCATTAATCCTGCATAGTGTTTCTCTTCTGAAAAACTTGGTTTCATTACATGGGAGGCCTTAGTCAGCCCTCTTTTCTTCACCTACGTTCCAGTTTAGATTAGTCTTGTCCAGTGTCCATAAATAAATCAGCTTAGGAAAGTCAGTGGAAAGATAACTCTGGCAGCAACCTTCAGCAGAGGCTGATTCTGTTCTCACCACCAGCTCCACTCGCGGGAGAATTCTCCTGTGGCACATGACAACTTTAAAAGGGCAATTTAAAGGGATGATTTTCATTTTCTGTTTATTAAAATAGTATCCAGGCAGGCCATTCGGACCAGATGCCCAATCTTCTTAGGAACTTAAGCTAATAGATTTTATAGGCGCTACTGCCTCTCAACAGCGGAGCGAAATATAAGACATTAGGAAAAGAGCCTGGGGGTATAAGGGTGAAGGATGGGGTTTGCAGAGGGTGGTGGATGGTCAGGGTAACGAGCTGCAACACACAAACAAGACTTTGTGACCATCAGCACATCCAGCCCCAGATTTACCGACCGTGTTACAGCTACTTATTCCACTTCCGTGGCTTCTATAGGGTCTGTAAAACCACGAGGCGAAAACTACGCTCCCAAAGCTGGGTTCAAAGAAGAAAGGGAACACCAAGAAGACATGAAATGGGTTAGGTTTTACATTAACTGGCCTGATGTATAACACCAGCATGTAAGCTGGCTGGAGGAGCCTAAGAGCCTCTTCAGCATTCAGGTGTTGGGGCTAATGGGTACCCATGTGTTTCACCACTCCTCTCCTCGACTGAAGATGCTCCAGGTACCATTGGGGATGTCCTGGTTCCCAGCTCAAGAGCTCACAGCCCTTTGGGCACCCTGCTGTCACCCCTGCCACAAGCCATGGATGGGAGACCTGAAACCAGAGAGTCAGGACCCTGTAAGAGGGACTGCTGGTACCCACCATCTGCCAAGGTGTCCTCCTTGGAGCAGAGAAAGGGCTGCGGGTCCCAAGGAGGAGAGTGGTGACACTGTGCATCTGGGCAGGCTGCGAGTACCAAATCCTTTTACTCAAAACCAAACAAGAACCTCAACAGAATGAAAGCCCTGTTTTTCAGCTGGCACTGCTGGGACTGCTTTGTGCAGAAAAGTAAGAATCTGCAGTATTTCCTTACCGGCTGGGGGATCCAAAACCCCTCAACATTTGGCAACAGCCTTTGAAAATCCACAAAAATTCCTCTGTACGTGACAGAGTGGCTGCGGGTGCAGGGCTCAGCCCGAGGGTCAAAAATGGGTCTGGGAAGAGGAACCTGCAGTAGGCTGTCTGGTCTGGTGGCACTTTTGTGCTGTTTCTAAGCTATCCTTGTGTCAGGGACTGTTAACCAGCATGTTTCTAGCAAAAATAGCTGATGGATCTACCATAACAACAAGCATTTCCTTGGACACCCGTGTTCGAGCAAGCAGCCTGGTGTAACCACAGGGTTCACCATCACTTCTGCTAACTGGGATGATGGATGGATGGGCTGGCACTACCCCCTTGTATAACCTAAACCTGCAGTAAACTGCTTATCCCCAAAATCTACGTAGGTGGTAAACACTCAGTTCAGCTCTGAAGCTCTCATTCAGCTTCTTGCTGCTGTTTCGAGAGAACAAAGCAGCTGGATTTGGCCCCAGAAGTATCCACCAAATTCCTATGACAGGAGCACCCATCTCCAAAAGGCACCCCTGGACTGCCCAAACACTGGTGGCCAATGCTCAGCCCCATGAAGGCCCCTTTATGCTACCCAAGTGGCACTCGGGATGCTCAGGAAGGGGTTAACTCTGCTTGCGGCAGTGTCCTGCCCTCCGGATACCAGCAGCCAGTGAGTGTGGCTGCGGGTGACGTAATGCTGGGTGGCTGCGCAGGATGCACACCCCATCCCTCCATCCCTCCGGCACTGGAGGTGTGTCAGGGACCCCAGAATACATCAGGGACCCCGAGATACACCAGGGATCCCAGGAGATGTCAGGGACCCCAGCATCCTCTGCCAGGCAGGGAGGGACCAGCCCAGGACAGCGCGGCTCAGCTACACCCACCATCCCTGTAGCTGTTGTTTTCTCCCAGCTGAACCCCAGATGCTCAGCACTTCCCAAGCAGTGAATATAAGAAAATTATCATTATCAGCTTTTAAAAGATCCTCAGTGACCTGGAGCCCAGAGCTTTGCAGGGCACAGCTGACACCAACACCATGCCCACGGCTCAGCTGGGAAACTCTGCCCGGTCCCGGGACCATCCAGATTCTCGGCTCTTTGGGCTTGGAAATCTCCCCCTGACAGCCCTATTTCTGTGCAAAACGTCAAGGATGGGGTCAGGCGGCCCCTGGTGCTGCCAGTGGTTGAGGATTTATACAGGCACGTTCTGGAAGTTTTAGAGAAATGCAGCTGAAGCTCCAAACTGCAATTTACAGGTGCAATAAGAAAAAAAAAAAATCTCCATTTTCCCCTCTCCATCTAAAATCTCCTCCAGGAACAGCCTGTAACCAGAGTGGGTCCTTCCAGGCCTCTGGAATAATGTAATCCTCTAAGGAGAAAGTGATTCACTCTTTGATGTGATAAAAAGAGGAAAACAAGTGAACAGGAGGCACTAAACAGCCATCTTGTTAAACCCAGACAGCTTTTCCAATTTCGTTTCTGAGCTGTTTATCACCATGTAAAAAGCCTGATGCTCAGCAGACTAGATAAAGACCGGAGCATCGCTGCCCCTGTCTTGCTCACGTTCATATTCCAGCCTAAATCCCACTGAGATTTAGCTCAACAAATGAATTATTTAAAGTCTCAACTCCTGATTCAGTGCCCAGAAGACTATTTCGATGCAGACCTGGGAAATAAGTGCCCGGGTGCGAGGCTGGGAAGCTGCAGAGCAGCGTTGGTGGAGGAGAGGACGGGCACCGTTTCCCAGCAGGGTTCATCTCCACAAACTTCTGGGCAAGAAGAAAACCCCGCCTGCAGAGAGCCAGCACTGGTCAGGCAGCCGTTTGCTGGTGGGCTGCTTGGAACAACAAGGCACAGATGTTTTTCTGGTTGACTAGACAAACACAGCGTCTGGGCTGAGAGTGAAACACATGGATTTCTGACACTGTGCAAGGAACTTCTCTGTCTTCCTTTCACAGAACGCTATGGGGTTGGAAGGGACCTCTGGAGATATCTGGGCCAACCCCCCTGCCACAGCAGGTCCTCCTAGAGCAGGTTGCACAGGAACTTCTCCACGTGGGTTTGAATGTCTCCAGAAATAGAGACTCTACCACCTCTCCAGGCAGCCTCTGCCAGGGCTCTGCTACCCTCACAGTGAAGAAGTTCCTCCTCATGTTCCAGTTTGTGCCCATTCCCTCTTGTCCTCTCGCTGGGCACCACTAAGAAAAGACTGACACCCTCCTCTTGACACCCACCCCTGGAGTACTTATAGGTGTTGATCAGGTCCCCTCTCAGCCTTCTCTTCTCCAGACCAAAAAGACCCAAGTCCCTCAGCCTTTCCTCATCAGAGAGATGCTCCAGGCCCCTCAGCATCTTTTTGCTCCTCTGCTGTACCCTCTCCAGCAGTTCCCTGTCCTTCCCAAACTGGGGAGCCCAGAACTGGACCCAGTGCTCCAGATGGGGTCTCACCAGGGCAGAGCAGAAGGGCAGGATGACCTCCCTCCACCTGCTGGTCACACTCTTCTTGACGCACACCAGGATGACACTGGCCTTCTTGGCCACAAGGGCACATTGGTGGTTCATGGGCATCCTGTTGTCCACCTGGACTCCCAGGTCCTTTTCCACCTTCCCCTTTTGCTCTCTGTGCCATTCAGCCTCAACTGCAGTGGGAGGGGGCACAGCTTGTGCTGCTCTTCTCCCTCCAAAACCCAGTGAAACACAGCGGTCCCTGACCCCATGGCAGCTCAGAGGATGCTTGGGCAGCATCTCTCCCTGTAGGCATGCACCAGCACCAGCTCCAGCACCCATGGGTGCTGCTCTCCTCCTCCCAGAGCACCACCCACCTACCTGCTGGCCCTTCAGGGACCTGTGCCACACACCAACCTTCTCCAAACCCAGCCAGCAGGCTGCTAGGATTCCACCCATTTCCATTTATGCAATATATATCTTGGAATTGCTACGAGGGAAGCCAGAGACACTCGAGCGTATGTTTTCTGCATATAAAAAGACACAAAAATGCTGCTGCTTCGTGTAAGTTAAGCCAAGCTACTAACGTTAAAGCATCTGGAATTAATTATCTCAGCCAGATAATGTTTCCACCATGATTTCAGCAACGCAAACAGCTCTACTTGGACTTGTACCCACCTACCAACGGGGAGTAGAAGAAGAGGCTGCGAGCGATGGCACCTGCCATAGGCGAGCACCAGCCACAGCAGAGGGGGAACTGGCCAAACATCCCCCCCACCAACCCTGCTGCTGATGGAGCTGAGCATCAGAGAGCTCCAAATACCCAGGAGGGCACAAGGGCGGCTGCTAGAGAGCCACACTGCCTGATCTTTGACAAATGCACTGAAAAAAGCCCATCTCGCCACAGTACCGGGAACACCGAGCTTCTACAGACTCAGCTCACTTTCCAGCAGTGCAGCCTTCACCAAAATTCAACAGGATTACCCACAGCAGCAAGAAACGAGCGGGAATTCCTGCTGCTGGGCCGTCCTGCTCCTCCCATCACTCTGAAGAGCACTTAAGAGTAATAGTTTCTCGTATTGTTCAATGGGGACAACAAGGTGCACTAAATCACTAAGCGGTGATTTAATTACCGCTGCGGTTGAAAGCAGCAGCCATCAGATCTCACTATGGCTTTGCCCAGCCCTGCACTAAATTCATGGCTCTGGATGGAGAGCAGAGGTGGTGGAACAAGATGTGGAGGTGATGGAGCAGGATGCAGAGGTGATGTAGCGGGATGTGGAGGTGATGTAGCAGGATACGGAGGTGATGGAACAAGATGTGGAAGTGATGGAGCAGGATGTAGAGGTGATAGAGCAGAATACAGACGTGATGGAGTGGGATGTGGAGGTGATGGAGCAGAATACGGAGGTGATGGAGTGGGATGTGGAGGTGATGGAGTGAGATGTGGAGGTGATGGAGTGGGATGTGGAGGTGATGGAGCAGAATACAGAGGTGATGGAGTGGGATGTGGAGGTGATGGAGCAGGACACAGAGGCTCCTGAGGCTACATCAAACCAGAGTCTGTCCCGGGAGCTGTAAATCTCAATAGGGAGCAGCCTGCTCGTTCTATACACTTACTGCTGAAACACACTTGACCTTCTGTGTGCCTGATCCAGTATAAACCACAGGCATCCACTGGGAGGATTAGCAAACATTTAAAATAAAAGTCCGAGTGGCTGGGTACTAGGTAAGAACAGGCTGGATTAACACATTTCCCGGAGCAAGCTAATAAAGGTGAGGACCTGCTGAAAGCCCACACCAGAACTTGTCAAGCAGATTGTAAAACAGAAATGATTGCAAGTAACAGAGAGAGTAAATCAGGCTTATTCCTTTGCAAAGCGCTCCCAGGCACAGGGGCAGGAATTAACAACCCTCTGCAGCGCCGATCCCACCTTCTGCACAGCCTCTCAACCACCGACCGAACGCTGCCTCAATGTATTTAAATTTAAATACCTCAATCAGGTGTTTAAAGACCAGCAGGACACACCACCCCGCAAACAACCCGTCATGTGTTGTTCCACCCCCCCCGTTGACAGGGACAAGGGCTGCCAGAGCAGAATCCGACTGGAAAACTCCCTTTCCCAGAGGCAGGGCTGAAGAGGGAACCCACTGACATTCCATCACTGGGGATTTTCTGGTGCCCCTGATGGGTGCCACCAGCCAGCCTGTCCTCACCACAACCAGGAGTCAACCTGGGTATCTCCAGGAGCTTGCAGGCAGCCAGTTTTCCCTCTCCCTGCCTTCCCATGTCCCAGTGATCTAAACTTTTCGGTCTGGGGCAGTTGGGATTAGTATTTCTTTTCATCAGAGTGGAGTGTCAGATCTTGAAAGGGAAGAGGACACGTATTTCTGAAGCACAGCAGCATCCAGGCATATTTAATGGCAGGCAGCCACAGAATGGGGGTAACCAGCCCAAGAAATAGCCCTTTGCAAAACCACCAGCAAGCCCCAAACTCAGAGTTTTCATGATAAACTGGAGGGAAGAAAGAAAAAAAAAAAGGGGGGGAGAAGAGGAAAGGGAGAAAAAAATGGGGGAAAAAAAAAAAAAAAAAAAAGGACAAAATAAAAAAAAAAAAAAAAAAAAAAAAAAAGGAAAAAAAAAGCCCTGCTCCAAAAGCTACACAAACTGCTGCAGAATCCTGCCTGCCCCTTCTGCAGCAAAGCCCAAGGGAAGCTGCTGATGAGTCAACAGCCAAGCCTGCGTCGCCGGCCAAGGAGAGGAAGTCCAATCCCCACACTGGAGAACAAAGTGTGCTGGTTCACAGAGAACACGCCGAGACCGAGGAAGCCTCGGGAAGCCCTCCCCGGCCTGGGATCCGCGCTGCCGCAAGGACGCGGCCTGGCCACCACCCAGGCATCCTGCTGCTGGTGGGGAAAGACAGTCCTGGCATTGCTGGGATCCATTCATGGTGCCACCCCACTGCCAGGCCAAGCCTGGCCACTGCTCCTCGGCACCACCACACCACAGAGATGGCTCCTGGAGTTGTATTCTCCTTTCCCTGGAATCGCTCCCTCCCTGCGCTGGGTGTTGTGGAGGCAGCAGCCAGCCCCACTGATGAGGGTCCCCTCCCCAGGAGCAGAGGGGAAGAAGGGCAGGGATGTGCCTCAGTCCTACTGGTGCACCAGTTAATTCTTCTCCTTGCCCCAGTAATTCATCTCTGACATCGCTTGCCGTGAGCAGACCTGCTCCATGTCTTTCCCCTTGCTCCCCTTTGCTGTGATGGTGTACCACAAAGCCGTGACACAAAGCCCTGCCAACAGCTCTGTGCCTCCTCAAAGAACCTCTGCATCTCCCGGAGAAGCTGGGGCAACTCCTCATGGGGACTGGAGTCCAGTAAAGACTAACAGAGCTGGAAAGTGACCAACACTGGGCAGGTCCACATCCTGCTGAGGGTACAGGAGCTGCTTTACCTCTGTGGGCGGCTGCCAGAGGAGAGGGATCAGAGGGAGATGGAGGAAGTCAGGAGGTCAGGGACAGGAGAGAAGGCGGTCTGCACCAGTGCCACTGCCATCGCCGAGTGGGTACTCGCCGAGGTGGTGCCTTCCTGTTGCCACAGCACTTTGTGTTTTCTGTTCAAACAGGGCCACGACGAGGATGCAAGTATAGATCTGCAATGCCAAGAATATCTGGGAAGGCTGCCAGCGAGGAGCAGCCTTCCTGCTCGTCCTCCCGCTACGCGCACATTCACAGGAAACAGAAGCCACAGCACATACTAATGTGCCTTGATGCCAGATCCAAGAGCCACCTCTAGATCCTGCCTGCAAGCCCCCTCAGCCGCACGCCAAAAAGGCTCCATCATTAAATAAAGGGGGAATCAAAGCCCCTACACGTGCATTAAATCCCACAGAGGTGCCACTGCTTTACGGAGTGATGCGCTCTGCTGAGCAAGCTCAAAGTGTCACTGAATCCCGCACTGGCATTGTCACCAGTGGGTAGGGACAAGCCTGGGTCAGGTCCCCAGACACTCAGACTCTTCAACAGGGGCTTCGCAGCCTCCTGCGAGCACTCACAGCAAACCAGTCAGGCCCATTTTTCCTCTTGGGTGCACCACGGCATGAAGACAAAGCTCATCCAAAGCTTCTCTTTCCCTTTACAAGAGGACTGGTACCTGCAGCACTGATGCTCCTGTCACAGCAACTCTTCCTGCTACTTTATTTTGTGTAATCCTTGAACTCAAGCCACGCTGAGATGGTCCAACATGGCATCCAGCACCCAACTGTCCCCCCCACAGAAACCCTGTACCACTGACTTATGTTGGAAACCTCCATGCCTCAGGTTTACCCAGGTGAAGGCTGCAATGTTTATCCTTGAGCATGG
Source organism: Jacana jacana (assembly GCA_013400555.1). Taxonomy (NCBI): domain Eukaryota; kingdom Metazoa; phylum Chordata; class Aves; order Charadriiformes; family Jacanidae; genus Jacana; species Jacana jacana. Next base: position 3,617 of record VZTM01003598.1, on the reverse strand, counting down.
AAATCCAGAGAAGACCCTTCAGCTACGGGCTCTGGAAGAGGTGGGATGGCCTGACAGCCCTGGGATGCAGTGTCAGCGCTAGGATGCAGCGCCATCACCACCCACATCCCGGGGTGGGTGGCCTGGAAACGCACGGGCAGAGGATGCCAGCCCATAGGAAGGGAAACTCGCCTCAACTCCTCAATCCCCTGCTCCCATCCGACAGCAAGAGGCTTTCCTTGCCACGCTGGTGCCTGCTCAAGCTTTGGGCAATTCTCAGGCATGTTACCACCCAAAACAAACCTCTTTTTTCAGCAGTGACAAGCCAGGAATGATCCGTGGAGAGCAAAAAGCTGATCTCCCACGCTGCCTGAGAGCCCAGGCATGCGGGTGGCCACCGGCAGCATCCCTGCCTCCCGGGACATCGAGCCAAGAGATGCTGCACCTCTTCCCCCACCGCCCTGCGATTTGAGCTAACCTAGAAAGGACCCTGGGGTTTAAGGTGGCTCTCAGCAGAGGAGTTTGGAGACAGCAGCTTTCTGGGGAAAGCATTCCTTAAAACGCAGCTCTTCCCTCCTGCCTCCCTCCCAGCTTTTGACATTTCAGAGCTCCAGAAGAAAATAAAATGTTTCAAAGAAAAATAATAATAATTTTTTAAAAATTTAAAAAAATAATGTCATTTTCAGCTTTGGAGGCACAAAACCTCAGGTAGGGAGAGCTGGTTTCCAAGCACCCAGGCGGGAGATGAAAAGAGCAGCGGCTGCTGCGTACGAGGCACCTTTCGGAGGGCGAGATCCGTCTCGGGAGTGGGAAGCAACTCTCACACCCTCCCTGGCAAAATCCCTGGGAACTGGCCCCTCGGGGTCATGGGATGATGGGCTAGTATTTTTCAGGCAGCACTTGCCTGTTCTCCAGGTGGGTTTTCCCCACCTGCCTCCCTTGAGGAATTCTGCATGGAAATGGCTGTCAGAAGTGGCAAGAGGACCAGATCACCACGGGCATCCATGCCCTGCTGCCACAATCCCCAGGGCAGGATGCTCTCTCACACCCCTGTGTGACACCTTGGAGATGGGGGGCTGGGGGGAGCCAAACACTGCCCCCCCCAACCAGCAAGGAAGAACTGGAGGCTGCTGGGCTCCTAATTTCCCAGTCTAGGGAAAAATCAGCACGGGGATGGTATTTTCTCAGTGGAGAAAGGAATCTGGATTGCCCACCCAGGGAGGACCTGTGGGGTTTATGTGATATTCTTTTTGTTTGTTTGATTTGGAGAAAAAAAGCAAGTTTGGGAAGAAAGGGGGGAAAAGGGGTGCAGAGCCCATGGGGCAGCAGCTCAGGCAGGACCAGCGAGGTAGCTGGGATGGAGATAGGGGCAAGTTAAAGCAATTAAACTAGAGGGGCAAATGGAGCTTTAAGGCCTTTCAAGGTGGCCTATAGAGGCAGATGAAATATAGTCATCTCTTGCAAAAAAACACTTGTCACTTCTCCAAAGGAGGGCAAGCTGCGAGAGGGAGTCGTCTGACGCCGGAGATGCGAAAGGGACTGGTTGTCTTCATCTGTTCTTGGCAGCCCAAATGCTGCTCTCTCTGTCCCCAACTCACGTGGGTGACCCGAATGGGAGAACACTGAGACACTGAGGGCAAGGCTGCTGTCGGAGAGAGAACTGCTGGGGAGGAGTGCACCCATCTCTGCCGTGCCTGCTGGTGTGCGTGCCAGGAGATGCTGCCCTGATTAAAAGAAATTATCTGGCAGTGTCACTGCTTGTGTCCCCCCTCCTTGGGATGCGCATCATGGCCACAAACCAGGTGGGACCATTAAGGCTGCTGTAAAACGAGCTCTTCATTCCTCTCACATGGCACTAGCGAAGGCGAAATACCCTCAAACAGGCTTCAGTCTGAGGACAAAGCCCTTCAAACCATGCTCAGGGCCTTGCCAGCAGAGATGGTTCGGGCAGATGAGACGCGATGCAGGATGGACAGACAGACCCTCGAGGAAACTAAGGCTGTGGGTAAGCAGCACGATCCTGCAGCAGCCCAGGAATAGCAGGGCATGTTATAGCTCAGAGGGGCTGCAGAAATCCACCTGGGATTAACTGAGGGTGATGGAGCCACTAATGAGTATCTTCAAGAGGTCACAGAGTACATGGCAGATTCCAGACGACCAGAAAAAGACACATGGTATCTGCCCTTATAAAGAAAACTTGGCGAAAACCATTGAAAAATGCAAAATAAGCAGTCTACATGAACACATGAAGAAAAATACATGGGATAAGAACCATCCAGCATGGGCTGGGACCTCTGTGGTGGGTGGACAGGAGAGGAACAGATGGGACCTATCAAGCCTTCAATACTACCATCAGGAGGTGCTCACAGGTGTTTGTGGGCTGTGCTGAGACCTCTGTGGGACCAGGTTTCCTCATGCAGACATAGTTTTATCTGCTGAGTTCAACTCAGATGAAGGGGAAGCCACAAACTCTTCGGGGAGAGCAAGGCTTGAAAATAAAAGGGCATCAAAGAATTGAAGAAAGAGCTGGAAATACTGCAGGAGGCAATTCATCAAGGATTATGGAGTAGCACTGAGCTTCAGAATAATCAAATCAGAAAAAAAAACCCTAGGAATTAGGAATTTTTTCAAAGATGGTCAGAGTGAAATCCAAGCTCAAGGTTGAGTGGGCAGCACTAGGCTGTGGTGTCTGATATCTCCTCTGAAGCCCGTGGGCATGTCCCCACAGTGAGATGGGTGAAAGGATGGGAAGCCTGGAAGATGGCCACAAAACCCTTCACAACTTCAAAATACACCATCTTTGATGGCATCACAGAATCATCATGGTTGGAAAGGACCTCTGAGATCATCAAGTCCAACCATACACAGGCCAAAAAAAACCTACAATCTTGGCCACGGGAGCATGCCCTAAAGTGCCACATCTACACGTTTCTTAAATACCTCCAGGGATGGGGACTCAACTCCCTTCCTGGACAGGCTGCTCCAGTGCCTGACCACTCTGTCAGTAAAGTCATTTTTCCTAAGATGTAATCTAAACCTCCCCTGGCACAACTTCAGACCGTTTCCTCTACTCCTGTCATTATTCCCTTGGGAGAAGAGGCCAATACCCACCTCTCTACAACCTCCTTTCAGGTAGTTGTAGAGGGCAATGAGGTCTCCCCACAGCCTCCTCTTCCCCAAACTCAACATGCCCAGTTCCCCCAGCCTCTCTGTGTATGACTTGTTCTCTACAAGCTTAAAAGGAATGGATTTGCTTCGTCGGGATGAGAGAGGTCTGAGAGGAGACACAACAGCAGCCCCCAAAAATGTGAAAGATACTGGGAAAGACCTGGTGCCGGAGCGGGACTGAGGGGGGTGGGGATCTGGGAGGGATGCTTTGCTTTAGGAGCATCCCTGCGTGGGAACAGGCAGCACCGGCAGAGCCCCCCAGAAAGAAGGGCTTGGAGAAAAGCTGAGGGACACGGCTGCATCCTGCCCCACACCCCGGCACCCCCCAGCTCAGAGCTCTGGGATGCCAAACCCCAGTTGCTGGAATGCCGGGGAAGCGGTGCCCGCATCTGCTCGCTCCTCGGGCTGGCTTTACTCAGCCCAGGCAGCCACTTTTTTGGCTGGAAACAGAATCACAGAATCACATAGGT
>VZTM01003595.1:12445-25161 GCA_013400555.1 Jacana jacana | reverse complement strand
GTAAATGAGTAACTTGTTCTCTTTCTTATGTCTACCTAAGAATATCCTCTACTGTCTTGACTGACTCACTGTGGGGATTTGTACTGATGACAATGGCATGTGGCCAGTCATGACCAAATTAACTATGCAACCTCAAAAGCCTACAGTAAACTCTGTAAGGTTCTGTCCCCAGCCACCCCTCCAGAGAGAAAACAGATTTTAGCCTCTCAGTGCTCATTAATCCAGAAGCATCACCACACTGACTGAAGGTAGTATCTCCACAGGGCAAAGCATTGTACAGTTCAAACATGGTTCAGGGACAACCTCACTGTTCTCCGTTTACCCACATAGCCAAGCCTGCTGTCTTTTCAGTCCTTTTACCACAGGTTGTCGCTTTCCTATGCCTAAAGGCTTACTCCTCTGAAATGAAATTATTCTATGCTTATTTTCTAAACATCCTACTTTTAATATTAGTAAATCTTCCCTCCCAAAATTCCTTTGAAAGCTTCTTGAGTCCTCTCTTAAATACAGAGCAAGCAAATGGAATAATATGCCCATATTGTATTCTAAAGTTTCTGTGCAGAATAGACAAGTCACTCTTTGGATTTTCCCACAAAAGATTTTAGAGAGAAATATATTATATTACATTGTATGTAACTTGTAAACCATATTTGTGAATGTAAGCCTTCAGATGGGAAAGGTCAGGATTGTACATTAACCCTTTGAACTAGATACCCCCTTTGAAAGATGAAAGTTTGGCAGTAAATAGACCCATAAGTTTTTGAATTATTTTGCATTTGAATTGTGGATTTCTTATTTTCATCCATCATTAACCTAATTGATCTCATTTAAACATGCAAATTGTGAAACTGAACTTTCATGTTCACAGACATTCTTTACTGTTCACAGTAACTATCCTTTATGTTTCATTTGTTTTAAGCATTCATTAATATAAAAAGCTTAAGCAAGATAATTTAACTTATTAACACAGAGTTTACATAATTATTGAGCTAAATAATTATATTTAATAACTTANTTTTCAGGTAAATGAGTAACTTGTTCTCTTTCTTATGTCTACCTAAGAATATCCTCTACTGTCTTGACTGACTCACTGTGGGGATTTGTACTGATGACAATGGCATGTGGCCAGTCATGACCAAATTAACTATGCANTTTACTTTTCATTCAATATGAAGAGGTGTACATGTACTGAAGCTGTATCTTTTAAATTGCCTTATTATTCTTACTATTTTTAACTACATCTTACACTAGCAAGGGAGACAAAATAGGAAGCTGGTCACCAAAGTATTGAAATACCACTGAGATATATTTATTGTCCATATTAACATTCACACAGCAATTCAGGGATAAAAACACCCCAAACAACTGTTAGGGTAAAACACCAGAAGAGTACCTCATCATTAGCGAGCCTTGGGTGGAACTTGAATGTGTACAAAGGGTAAACTTATCTCACAGTATAACAGAGAGTCAATTGGAAGATCTTGTAATTCTCTCATTCTCAAGGTCTCAGCAGTCCAGCCAAACATATTCATTGAAAGAGGAAAGCAGGAAAACCATTCAGATAGTTGACCTCCATAGAATGGGAGCATCGGTCTCAAGAAATTGTACCTAACTATTCAAGAAAATATCTAGCTTTCCCTCAAGCTTCTAAAGGATTTAAACGGCTGGTGGATTTTCACTGAAGTGAAAGAAAACCCTGCATGCTTAGGCTTATAGAGACTGTCTACGATCAGAGAGGTTTTGTAAGAGACCAAGGTCCATTCTGAACATCACATGGAAAACATAGCTTGCTTATTTTGTAAGCAGGAACAAAAAGTGGCTTTAATCAATAAGATTATCTAAGTCATGAGATGAAGGTCAGGTAGAGAAACCCACTTGAAAAGCTGAGATCTAAAAACCTGAGGTCAAGGCCTCCTGTTCTGTAGAGACGGAGTACATCCTGAAAACAATACTGCTCTACAGCCAAGCCCAGGAGATCAAGACGCTGGGTGGTATTACACTAACCAGTTACTACCCTCCATTAACTCAGAATGGGAAGTATACTTCATTGTTAAGGATAAGTGTACAAAAGATGACTGGGACAGGCCATTGCTGGAGCAAAACCCAGTACTCTTTAGTGTCTGAAGCAAAGAAATTGTTCTTATAGCAATCACAGTCCTGACATATCACTCAAAAAACTGTTCTGGGTATCCCTCTGGTGGCCTATTCCTCTTAACTGGCTTTTTCAGGTGTGCCTAGTGGAAGGACTGATAAGAGATGACAGTCTGATAATAACTTAGTGACTTCCAAAAGGTTGGGTCTTGGTAGCTATATGGTGATGACAACAGACTGTTTCCCCTAAAAAAGAGCACGTATCCTACATTTGTCTTGTTCCTCGAGCTGAGTCTAACTCCGAAGAATAAAGCATTAAAGCCAACAAAAGCACTAGGAATGCATCTGTTTGTAACAAAACAATCCATTTCCTTAAAAGAAAATTTTCTTTGCCATTTGTTATGAAAACTATGCAACAGGATGGCCCCACACCAGACAATGTGCTGCTGCATCTGTGAGATCTGTTGCTCATGTAAGAAGGCTTAAGATTGAGATACTGGCTACCTTCCACAAGTTCCACAGGTCTCTGAGGTGACACAGTTCCCCAACACTCAAATTATTCTAAGATTAAATGGTTATTGCAAGTGAGCAACTCGTGCTAATTTGGAATAAAGAACTGCAAAGCCATGGATATGGAAATCTCAAGTAATGTTTCTTTTACGGCCCTGAAGAAATATGGCCTTGGAAANCTTCCAAAGCTACTTCCAAAAAGAGAAATGTGATTTTGTTACTAATGCTGCTTTACTCTTGAGGAGTTGAGAGATATACTTCAAGTGAAAAAAAAAATTAAAAAAAAGAAAATTAAGATGTGATACCTATTTTAACCATTTACAGTATAGAAGGATCATATGTAGGCAACAGGGAAAATTGTCCCGCCCCCCTCATCCCCTCATGTTTTATAAGAGGTGGTCAGTTCTGTATACTTTTACATGGGCACACATCTGCCCCGTCTGAGCCAAAAAAGGCTGTGGTTGAGATAGTTATCCTGCACAGCCATCTAACACATTTAAAAAGTAACTGATTCATTAGAATTAAACTTTAAGATTTAAGGAAGATATTTTTTTTCTCTAAATACTGTTCTGATGTGCAACTGTGTTTTAGGCGTTCTCTATAGACAAAGGGTCTTAACAGTCAACTACACATGAGCCTTTTCTTGCCTTTTTTTAAATAATGCCTTATTTCACATAATACTAAATGAATGTATACTATAATCTATATTTCATATATTATATTTTCACATATTCTCTCTCACACAAATATATGTATATTGTATTTCATATATTTTAACTTATTTTTTTCAGAGTGTATGAATGTAGAAACTGGTTCCAACAAAACCTTGAAACCATCCCAGTAAAACATTGGACTAAAGTCTCTTAGTGAGCATTGAGTAATGTAGCTCTTTGATAAAATTACTCTGCTTTACACCAGCTGAAATTCTAATCCCATCCTGTTTTCAGAGAAACCTCCATTTGTTAATACGTCAGAAATCACAGTAGCACCCTGTTGTTAGCCACACACACACACACACAATTTTCTACATGGCTGCACAACTGCATTGCCAATTTGCTTATCTGTAGTCTGCTGTATTCAAAGTGTTTTGTTTACTTAATTCAAAATCAATAAGTTTATTTCCCAGACAATAGCCAACACTCTCTTGCAATAGCTGCCTAATTTTAAAAGTCAAGTTCAGACATTCATTGCAAAAGAATCTAGTAAATTCTGGTAAACTAGAATCTAGTAAAATCTAGTAAACACATAAATGAAGAAGCAGCCTATTACACAAACATTGTTGGTATAGCCTGTAGCAGCAAGTTAGCTGCTGGCTATAGACTTGTCAGACTGACAATTCACTGCACATCTGTGTCTGCCAATATAGAATTTACTCAAAATTGCCTCTCTAGACACTTCTTTACATAACACATATTTAGCTTATTAGTGCTGTCATTTGGGAGTGTGGTCAGCTTTTGAGCAAAATTTGAGTCCGTTAGCACGGATCATATCACAGCTGCCATTTTAGAATCACGATGATTAGGTTTGAAGTTCAAATGATTTGATTTCACTTTAAAGCTTCAAAGCAGCCTCTGGGGCAGACTTACACAATTAATTTTTACTGAGGTCTGCTGGGTAATTTACGGTAGTCAGAGAATCTTCACTAAGGTAAGGTAATTACCACTGGGTAATTTTATGGCACTCTTCAGTAGGTAGCAACATGTTGGCTGGCTTCTGCTCAGATAAGACCTGGAGGAAAATGAAGATGCTGGGAAATAACATGTCTGAGGCATTGAGGAGGGATGAGCAGAATTCATTCACTTCCAAGATGCAGACCTGACGTTGTGCTTGCCCTCAAAATGTCTTTTCAGGAGCATGCATAAGGACTTACAGTATACAATCCCATAAATATCGTACTGAGAAGCTTTCAAAATGGAAGCATTGCACTTGTGACTGTTTAATACAGGAGTATAGAATGCATTCTTACTTTAGCTTGAAAGCAGAAGCAAACAATGAAACAAAATATCCCTTTGAGATTTGTATTTATCACTTAAAAGAAGTGCTTCCTAATAATCAGTGGCAGCTAGGCTGAAGAGCAAACTTCAGAGTACAGCCACAGGGGATACAAGTCTATTTGAGGTTTACTGTTGACAGTAAGGGTCAGAGGAAAAATAAACTCAGCAAGCACTGTCATGCTACCACAAACCTCTGCTGGGCAAGCAGAAACTAAATTATGACCAAACCTTTCAGCACAACAGAATGACTGGGGCAATTGGGCTGCCCGGCAGTGCACAGAGCACGACATAGAGACGAATGGGATTAAGCACAAGTGGGATAGAACACAAATTAGTGACAAATACAGTTCAAAGGACTGGAGGAGCTAATTATTCCTCAGTCTAGAGTGGGATACTGTGTGCTTACCCCAACAGCATCCCTGTTATTTTAATATTTGAATTTTACAAAATTAATCTAGAAAGCCTTGTAAAAATAAGGACTGATAATGGTATCCTTCAAGATACCCTTCTTTTGGTCAAGCTATAAACAATATAGGCAGTCTCTACTTCTGGACCTAACCATTAAGAAAAAAGAACAGTAGAAGGACTCAGATATTATTTCTATTACATACACAAATATATATATTAAAGGAACTTAAAAAACTTCTTTTATCTTAAAAGTTTAGTCCTCAGCTTCATTTCATGTACTGTAATATTACTGGGGAAAGCTGATTTGATTGCTTTATCACACTAATAAAAGCTAACATTTGTGGAATGGGAAGAAGAGGGAATAAAATATATTCCATACTGATATCACTGCTGATGGCATTACAGGTTTTCGTTTTCTTAAGTTTACTTCCTATTAAAGCTGATGATAAAAACAGCCATGTGGACTCATAAGCACCTCTATCTACATCTCTCCATGGACTCATTACAAATATCTGTTTCATATAGTCTCATTGCCTATGACAGATTTAATTTTATTCTCTCTTTCACTAGACATAAATAAAAATCTGTCATACCAATAAAAGATTTTGGGTTTTTTGTACCTATAATCTACTATATAATCTACTAGATACAAACACAACCTTATAATTCCTACTGCTCTGTTGTTTTTCTTTCCTTTCTTTTTGTTGTTGTTGTATATTTTGATGAAGCAACAAATGCTTTGGCCATTGTCAGGGGCTAGTTGCTTGAATCAAAGAAGACTTTTTTTTACTATCAAGCATAATTACACAAGACAGAAATGGCTAAACTAGTTTTTATTACCCTTTTTTCTAACCTATTATGATACACTGTAAGGAACATCCATGTACCACAGATAAAATCCTTCAGATTTTAGGAAGGTTTATAAAAACCAAGTGCAGTTCCAGTGGGTGATGTCCAGTAATTGTGTATCTGTTTTCTCCCAAACTAATGCTCATTTGTGCTGTTCTGCTTGACTGTTTGAAGGTACTTGCCTATCATTCTCTGCTTACCTGAAATACCCCTGGGACATTCAGAACAAGTGCCCTGTGGAGCAATGCCACACTACTTAGCTATGATTTCAGAGCCTACAAGACGTCAGATTAACAAATTCTCCTGACTTCTCTCATGGGGACCCACAATTCATCTGTTTTGTCAGCATTATTTTTGAACTGCTGACAGGTGGCATTGAGGATATATTGGGTCAGCTCAGACTGGGTCCTGTGAGCATGCCTCTCATTAATACAAATAGGATGTTTCTTATATGTTTGAAGTTTTATGGATTGATGGAAAAAAGTCAGCAGCTTCCAGTGACAGCAGTAATGCCCAAGACAATGGTAAGAAATACCAGAGGGATAAAATCAAGGGGCCCAGTTCCAGTGTGATGTACTCCATTCAGAGTCTTTGGGTTTGCTCTAGTAAATCACCTTTCTCCTCTTTTTCCTTCAAGGCTCTCTCCTGAACCACATCATTATTTCCCTGACTCTCCTTCTTTTTTTTATAAAGTTTCCTTCAGAAACTTGCCCAGTGTAAGACTCCTGAGTATGTGGACCATGAATATATAGGTAGTAAGGACCAGGAAAATAATAGCCTGTTGTTAGTCTCCTTGTCACCAGTAATAAAATACTCCTTTCTCCATAGTTTTAAATGGTATTTCCACCCTCTCTTCTAAACATCAGCTTCTTTTGGCAGATTTCTAACTTATCTTTCCATGTATAATGACTCTACATTAGTGCTGGAGAATATTAAATTGATTGGTGGAAAATTAATGAAGCAAGCAGGAATGATAGAGAATAATTATTTGTGCATTGTAGCTTTTGATAAGTTGGAGGGGTCAGTAACATCAAACACATTAGTAACTGTAAATGTTCAGTGCAGTTTGTCCTTGTTAGAGAACTTAGAATCATAGAATTGTCCAGGAAGGGACCTCTAGGGTCATCTAGTCTGACCTCCCCACAGTCAGCAGGGATACCCCAACTAGACCAGGTTGCCCAGGGCCTTGTTGAGCCTCACCTTGAGTATCTCCAGGGATGGGGCCTCAACTATCTCCCTGGGCAACCTGTTCCAGTGGTCCAGCAACTTCTGTGAACCCACAGAGGAGACGGAAGGATCTTGTTCAAAACATGAAGCAACAGGCATAGAGGAAGATGAACCCCTCTGCAATTTAGCAAATGGGAAGGAAACAACAAATATACAGGCAGCCTTATATATGAGAGGACACAGAAAGACTTCTTTGCCTTATGATCTTACGATGCTTATATAAACCAGAACCCTGCCTTTACACTGAATTATATTATATCACAGCCACCGTGAGTCAGTTTAAACCTCCTGCAGCTCTCCTATTACTGTATCTACTGTTCCATTCCATTTGGTTCATCTCCTGTAGTGCCAGCATCTTGAGCAGGGCATTGAAAGAAGAGCAACCAATTTGGAAGTGAAGTCATGGACCAGCTCAGTGGTTGATGGGTGTGGGATTTAGAATTCAAGGAAATAAAGCTGTCAAGGATTCATGTATCTAGTGCAGATGCCATTTGAACATGTGAGGGGAGGCAGGTGCTTAATAGCCATTTGGTGAAGAAAGGCTTTGAGCTCCCTCAGTAAAACAATGGGTAGAATGGTTCAGAAAAGTTACTTTCAGTACATATTATTTGTGGATGCTAATCCACATCCTCCTAATTTTCAGGCTTTTTTTGCAGATGGCATTTTTAGTAATGCTGTCTGCTTCTGTGCATGACTTGTTTTTGCCATTACTGCATTTTACATGTGCTACAAGTCTTAAATGCTTATCAAAATATCCCTCTTTAGAAAGAAGTTATATATGTCAGCATTCCTTAGTATCTCAGTAGCTAGCTGCAGTTACTGGAGGCTTGTCTGCTTTATGGACAAGCTTCTCTGTTTTCTAACAGGTCGATCACACCTACCTTAGAAACAGATTCATGAAAGGTCTCTCCCCTTTACCTGATCTGACAATATTTTGCAGATGCACAGTTTTGCTAGCTGGTAATCAAAAGTACAGGTGTTCTGGAGAAATCCAAATAGCTGCACTCTGAAGAATGGTGGGTATAACACAAGTGAATAAGAAAATGTCACCTGATGGTAAAAAAAGCATTCTCCTGAGTGCACTGCAGTTTATAAGTGACAAAAACCCTACCCAAAGGACAATGACTTCAGAACAGGGCACACAGATACATGGGCGGGTTCATTCACCTTTGAAATAATACACTGTGGAAAACATCAAGTTTTGAGGAATCCTATTAGAAAAAAATAAGCCATATGTGGAAATATAAAACAATTGAAGTTTGGATTATCTGCAGTAACATCCTGCATAGACAAGGCCTAAAGACAAATTCAAAAAGGCTTTTCCTCCTATAACAGCATTATGAAAAGTTTCATTAGCATAATTGAAAGTTAGTGAGGCAGTCTGCTGCAAACTTTGCTTCTTCATATCCTTGTTTCAAGTTTCTAGATATTTTCAAGGAAAACTGTGAACTATTGTGATACTGATTTTTAAGAACTCTTTCACATTGCTACGATGATAAACAAAAAAGAATAATGCATTTGCACTCTACCACTTCTCAAAGCACACCAGGAACTCAGTCCCGTAGTATTTTTACCGGTAAAGCTTTTTTCAACATTTTTAAAGTTACTTCTGTAAGAAAACCCCAACAAACCAAACAGAAACCAGAGAAGATGACTAAAAGAAAGATGATATCTGTTTGCACAGTACCAGAGATTTTTATAATTTTCCCACAACAGGAACTCTGTAATAAAACAAGTCTATAAAAGCAAGCATATATATTGGGTATTACTTACAGTGTATTTCTAGAACCTGCATTGCTATCTGGGGTGTAGAGTTTAGGGATTCATGATCTACTCTGCAACTTACAACTGCACCATCATCATTGCGATCTGCTAGGAAATCCAGCGTGCTGCTGACTGTGAATGTTTTACGATTTGCATCTTCTTCTTTTAAATATTTAACATCTGAAAGAAAAATAAACAAACATTTTTTTTCTCCAGTATTTCTAGGAAAAGTAGTCCAGGATTAGACAGCTAAATTATCACACTTGTTGAAAAAAAACTGTCTTTCATATCTGTATTGATCTATTTAAAAGAAAAGTAATTAGACTGTAATTATTCCTCAATTTGCTCTAATTGTCAGAGCACAATATGTATATTTAAAAAGAAAATTCTAAAATTGGTTACAAGGAAATTCCTTTCATCATTCTCTCTTATATATTTAGGCTCAAATTTGAGAAAAACTTTTTTTGCAGTTCATTAGCAAAAAATGTGTTCTTCTCCCACCTTCACTTCCCTTAAGTATTCACACTGTCACTAAATATTAAATTTTCTAAATCTATGCCCATAATCTTTCATGGTAATGCAATACACAGATTTTACTGAAGCCTTCTTAACTAAGGGTTGCATACACGCATTCACATTAATCCTGCACTTACTTCATTCTTTGCTTATTCTGTATTTTGGCTAGAATTATGCTAATTTCTGGATGAAACCAAACCAAAGTACAGATATCAATGCTGATAACAACTGTAAACAGAGCATGTCATAGTATTTACTGGAATCTACAGACAAGTCCCAAGAAGACTGGATGTAAAATTATTTCAGAGACCTTCCACTGGTCACTGTTTTATATTATGCTAAATTTGTCTACTACTTTTGTACAGATTCAGTTAAAAATCTCTTTGACAGTTTTCAGTCCAGATAGTAGTCTGTGGGGAACCTGCAGTTGTACCTAAGAAATACTCAACTCAGCTCAAGGTTAAGGCTCAAATTGAGAAAGCGTTGTGGTTGAACATACATGTTAGATCAGAACTAAAGATCCAAAAGACTCAGAATTTATTGCAAAAACTTTTCATGTATTAACTGCAACATTAAGTCTTTTTACACATACTTAAGAATTGTTTTACTTGGTTCCCAATTACTTATACTATTTATTGATTTAAATTTATTTCAGCAATTTTTCAGCAAAATAGTAAGCAAGTTACATTGATTTGTTACAATGAAAGCTTTAAAAGACATATATAAATACAGAAACATATATATTAAATTATACTGAGATTGCATATGTCCTCTGTGTCCTAAAAAGTGAGAGGTTTCAGTTTTATAAATGATACTAAATCCCATCAGAGAAGAAGGTGACCTAAATAAAATTTCCATAGAATATCCATTTTAGAAAGCAAATCTTAAATAGCTTAAGGTATACCATTTTAGATTAAAAATACCTCTGATATCAGAAAGGTGGTCTCTTTCATTGTCTCCAGATAGATGAATACTCCATGTAGTTTTATGATTTCAAGTTTTTCCTAAGAAAAAATTACTTATTGCATACAAGCATTTTACTGCCTGTTGGTTCCTAAGCTTCAAGAGATCTCAATTTCTGCTACCGTGACTATTAATATTTAGAGATATTAGCCAGGGCTAAAACAAAGTTGTTATATTCAAACAACAAAATGTCTTCAGTAATATTTAAAGCAACCACACACGATTTTGTTCCCAGATTTAGGTTTCCAAATTCAACAATAAGCACAAAAATAATAGGCTATATAGGTAGCCTTCTGATTACAAGTAATATATATATTCTTTTGCTTACTGACTTCATCCAGAAGACAGTCAGCTCCTGAAAACATCAACTACTTTAATTTCAGTGAGAGGTTGTGGAGATTTAAGAAAAGCAGTTACTTTCCTAAATGGATGTTTAGAAGCTTTTCTCTAAACATCTATTGTTTGGAAGAGTTCAACTCTTAATTAACTCTGAAAAAAGGATGGTGATACTATTCTATAAGCTGTTGACATCCTCATCAACAGAAATACTTAGCTTGTCCGCTTTATCAGCTGTATCTTCTTAGATGTTTCTTCAGAGTAGAATGAAGTTGTAATTGCAATATATGCTAACTGGATGTAAGAGCAGTGGAGATCAGGTACTGGGTCTGTTACCTTATGCTAGCAATCAGAATATTTACCTGGGGTTTTTACAGATGTTTTAAATACATCTACTGTAGTCTATTCTTTCATTTATTGTTTTGCTGCTCCTCTCTTTCCTAAATATCCCATTGAAAAAAGGGTTTAAAAACCTCATCCACTACAGAGGCACTTTTTCTTGAAATCACTAGAATGAAACAGATTGGGGGATGACTAGATAGAATGTAGCTTTATAAAGAACTAGGGGTCTTGAGGACAGGTTCAGCATTAGTCAACAATGTGCCTTTACAGAGTTGAAAGCTAAGAAGGGACCTAACACATGCTCATGGAGAATAAAAAGCCAGAGTCCTCTCAGAGATGTACAGCATAAGTTGCGGAACAATGTACACAAGGCAAATTCTGATTATATATAATGAAATAGCTACATTAATGTAAATTCTCTGCAATAAGGGCTTTCGAATACTGAAACACCTAGCCAAGACAGACTAAGAATCTCCCTCCTTGGAGATTTTTCAAAATTGAATTGGAGAAGCCCTTTAACAATCTGATCAAACCTTTGATCAGAAGTGGGTCCATATGAAACCTAAGGGTCACCTATGGGCCCACTTCTGTGATTCTTCAAACAGGTGCATACACATATATGTTCGTATTAACTGATACTAGTTTATATCTCATAACTATAGATATTTGGTAATGAAAATAATAAATGGAAGTGATAAACTGTCTATCATTCATTGTCCACTTTCAAATTTTTATAAAAGTATGTATTAGTAACTTCCATATAGAAACACTCATCTTTTACAAAGACAACTTTGCTGTTTTCACAAAACAAATATAATTTTTATTTACATTGAAGATCAAGTTCTACCATGAAATGCACTTGTTATCTAAAAATTTCTCAAATTCAGTTTAGAGTTTTATCAATACAAAATGTTCAGTGCCTCTCTGAATTCTTTTTGCATACTAAATATTTGTAAATTACTGCAAAATGTCTTAAATTGTTGCAATAGATTTACTGAACTAGTATTATTTTCTTTATTTTTAAGGTAAAGTTTTCTAGGGGAAAAAACATCCATCAAAAATATTTTTTTACGTAATATTGCTGAAAAAATGTGTAAAAAAATTGTTGAAAGAATAGATAATTTTTTAAACAAAAATTATTAATTTAGTTTTTCCAATATTTTTCTTTTAATAATCTTCCAGAAATGTCACCAGAATGGCTAACCTGCAGATCACTTTGTTAATTTGGTGCACATATGAGAGACAGAACATGAAAGTAAAAGGTATGGTACTCAGTGGTTCACATTCAGTCTGTCTCATTACTAACACTTACTCTATCAAGCAGTATTCCTTTACCAGACGATGATTCCTTTTTTGAGTAATAGTAAAGGGGCTACAATTTTAGAATGGCTTTTTCCCCTTTGGTGCAACTCTGAACTCAATGCATCATTTATATTCTTTTGCACCATGTATAATACACTGTAACACAATTGGATTTACTGGTGCTAGACAGACGAACTCCTAACCTTTAATGTCAGCTGCATTAGCATATAATTTCATATCTATTTTCTCAGATTTATCATTTCACCTTTTACAGTGCACAAAGCTAATGTAACTTCTGCTGATGCCACTGCAAACTGGTAAGGTTATTTTATATCTAACCTTTGTGAAATGGCAATGTGCTCTTCAGAAGACCTAGAAAACTAAACTGAAATGAATGGGTTCAGTACTTTCCTT
>VZTM01003595.1:907-12429 GCA_013400555.1 Jacana jacana | reverse complement strand
TTCCTTTCATTTCTGTTTTTTTTTTTTTTTTTTTTTTTCCCTTTACTGTTCTTTTTCACACATCTTCTTTGTTCCTTCTCCATCCCCCTTTTGAAAAAAACATCCCTTTAGGAACTGTTGAGAAGAGCAAATTAAAGAGTGAAATCACCAAATTGGTTTCTTGGCTTAAATTACATGTCAACTGAAAGAAAGGCCACGTTATTACACCAGATTTTAAAATACAGTTTTTAAAAAACTTTTTCAGATGCACTGCCTTGCTTTTAGGCCAATGCTCTACCAATGGTTCCCTTAAAGTATTGACTTAATTTAGCGTGATTTTCAGTCTTTACATTTCTTGAATATAAATATTCATGTTGTCATCTTTTCTGGATGACAGAACCTATGCTATATCATGTATGCTGGCTGTGCTGAAAATATTTTTTTTAATTGCATTTGATGAGGCATTACTTTTCTTTCAGTAATCTCCTCAGATTTCCCAGTGGCTGGAAAGAATGGTGCTCTGATTCCTCATTTTCTATACTTGTTACAAGTGTTCAAACACATTTTTTATGATTCCAGCCTAAAACTCCTGTCCCCTTCAATGATATTCTGAATTTCATGAGAAATCTAAAGATGCTTCTAGAATGGACTAGGTTCCTTGGACAATCACCTGCAATCTTACCATTTTAATATCACAGCTCTGACTGTGTATATTGAACTGTGGTAGAGAATAGTAAAGGAAGATTAATGGATTCTGTAATTAATGCTGTAACTTTGCTTGAGGCGGTTTATTGAGCTAAAAAAATCCACAATATCAGACAAATATGAGACAAAGCAGATAAATTTTTGTTTTGTTTTGTTTTTCTTAAAGGCATACAGAAAACGTGGATTTTGAATCATTTGTTGATCTGAATAGAGATGACATAAACAAATACCAATACCTTATAGTTTTTATTCATATACTCAACATCGGACACAGCAGTTGGCTGTGGCTGATGTGACTAAGCCTTCTGTTATAGCAATCTCTCTCCATTCATTCATCAAAAATGATTTTCAACTGCCCCAGCATTTATGAGAATATGGACTAGAAAGGTAAGATTTAAGTAAAAAACATTCAAAGTGAAAGAGAAGACATAAAAAAAAATAACAAGCCTTTATATGCAACTCTTTCCTATCTCACTGCATCCTCAAGGCAAATCCTTGCTTTCAGCTTCAGTTCCAGTCACCCAATGACTTTTTGGTTTAAACAGACTTTGTCCAACTCTCCCCAGTTCCTGTGAAGTTCTCTTTATCCTCTTTTGAAGCCTGTCTTCTCCCTGCTTCTCACCACACACTCTCAGCATCCTTGCCTCAGCTGCACGTTCCCAGTTTCCCAACTGAGATTGCTTCAATTGCCACATCCCAACTCTTCTACACCAGAGCAGGCTCCGTACTGCAGTCGCCTGTCTCCTCCAGACAGTTCTGCCTCTCTAGTCACTTAACTTAGAGAAATGTAACATAAAACTTGGAATTGACCAAATCAGACATACATCGTATTAGAATGGCAAAAAGTAATGAAAAGGTGAAATATCTTGGGTGAGTGGTATGGCTGTGATAACTATAATCCATAAAACGTTTCTCTATGAAACATCACAGTTGAGTTTATTATGCTGAAAAGAGTTCAGAGCAATTCAAAATATCACCTTTTAGCTACTGAAGAAAAAATGAAAAGGTTGTTATAAGACTCACTCCAGTAATTTACAATCAATTCCTTATCTATGACTATCACTGATTCATGGAATGACTGAATACAAGAAAATTCACAAACAAGAATCAAGTAATATAATTCTAAATAGTGGATAATTATGACAATTGGACCAAATTACATCAAATTCCTTTTAAATACCTTTAACTTCTTTGTCATTCTTGAACCATCTGATATCAGCTGCTGGTTTACTACCAGAAGTCTTGCAAGTCAGCTGCATCCTCTCTCCCTCCATAACTGGTGAGGTAAATCCAGTAATTTGTGGCTTCTCAGGAACACCTAATAAGCAAACAAGCAAAATGTCTCTGACAGTGTCAGCTGCTGCCATGAATATATGACCAACTTAAATATCACTTTTTCATATGCTTTAAATTCTGGAAACAGAGTAATTAGTTCCTTGCCTTCTGTCAAAATTGAATGTCAGTGCACCCTGATTCCTATTGCAAATAAACTGTTGATCTGAACTGTAGTTAATTCTAAAGAATTAAAGAAACCAGGAATGATATAGTTTTCTAAAGGAAACAGATTGTTCTATCTACATATACTCTGCATGCAGGTTTAATCTGACTTGCATGCGTAAGGTTTAAACTGGTCTACATAGCAACCAGGACAACAAAGTATATTAGAAGTATAGCTGTGAAAATAAAATGTAGCTGACAAGAAAAAGTTGAACTGATCTAGGCTCAGAACAGATGCTTAAGCATGAATTGTAGTTTTAATACAGAATCCTGGAAAAAGGGAGGATGAAAATGAATACAGGTGTTACTTTATTTTCAGGGAACACGTAACTAAAAAACCAACAGGTATAAACACAATTCCATTGGCTATGGAAATTTTTTCAGTTGGATCCAAGGTCTTTGGGGAAGTCATGACATACTATACACATAATGTTAAATTTGAAAGTAGTTGGTTTCAAATGAAACATGGAAGAATGAAAAAAAAAAAGAAGTTAGAAGAATTAAAAAATTTGATCACTGCATTTTGCTTTCCGAAAACACAATAATAACTTATTTTAAAGTGATACTGATGACTGTAATTTTAAAATCTCTGAAAAGATCATTGTCATAACTTGCATTTGCAGTGCTTTGATGCATTCATGTTTGTGGTTAGATAAAGGGGTCAGTCACAGCAATTGATCTGTACTCTGTATTTTGCAATTTGGTTAGTTTACATCCCTTTTCCAACATGACATATTATGTACATAAAAACCAAGCAGCATTACCTATTGCATAATACATTTCTGTAATAAATCTGCTCCTCTCTTTCAGGACAGAAAATGGTGTCTACCATAATACCTCGACACTTAAATCTTATAATCCATAACAGAGAGATCAATAAAGAGATTATTGGTACGTTAAAAAATTATTAAAAGGTGTAATACATTGCAATGGAAAATATCTCCCTCTCAGGTAGAAAGCATTCCAAAAGTTTAAAATGATACTTTGAACTAGAAAATTACAAATATACAATGAAAAAAGGCATCTTAAATCTTGCAGCTTTTTTTCTTAGTAGGTAAGTAAATGAAACTGGGGAAACTGCATTCCACCTCCTCTCAAATGCAGTTAGAACTAAAAGGACTATGAAAGATCAAGTTACTTAGGTTAATAAATATTGACTAAATGCTATTTTTTGTTTTTGTAACACTCTTCTATGTTTATCTGCTATTTAAAAGGTGGAACTCATCTATTGTTTTGATCATGAGATGCCTCTCTACAGAAAAGATTATGTGTAGGCAGTTGTTATTCTAGAATATTCTGCTTTGAGAAGGTATTTTTTTGTCCTTAATGGCAAAGTTGTGAAGATTTTTTTAAAATAGTCTCACAGGGACTAAAAGGAAGATGTATTTCATACCCTATGCACAAAACCAATTCCCTGGCTGGATTAACGTGAATATTACTGGCACAAAGAACATCTTGCATTAGTCCCACTAAATTCAACTGTCTGCCTGTCTACATATGAAAATAAAGCAAAAAGAAAGAGTGAGTCAAGTTCAGGGACAGAAAAAGGAGAAAAGAATAAAAATCAATTTCTAAAAACATATAACCTCTTCGGTACACAGGTGTGTTTCAATGAACTATAGCAATTTCATCTGATTGGGCTACTGACATTCATACAATCATATAAAGTTTTGAGCAGAAACTTTATTTCCTGAGCATCTCTCAAAATCTATTGCTTTTCTATGTGTATCTATAACCTTTGGGGAAAACAGTAGAGCATTTAGAGGATAAAGCATAAAAGAAGCAGCAAACCCAGTGAAAATACGCACTTTACAGAGAAAAAAAGAAAGCAGAATGAGCCAGGAAAATGCACAGCTAAGGAAAAACGATAAAGCTCTAAAGCCCGTTTTGATTTCATGCTTTCTGATTTTCTCCCCTTTGCCTTATACAATACACTGTTAGGAGATGAACACGTGCACCTTCTTTGCACTTGTGGTACTTGGGATGTAGAGGTTATGTGCATTTTATGGAGCACTCCTACCATGGTATTTGTGTGCTCCCTAATTCATTACCCTGTCACTGCACAAATAGTAAGAAACAGCCATATGAAATAATAAATATCAGTGAAACAAGACCAGACATTTACATGCATCTTCTGCCAAGCTTCAGAAAAGTTCATTCTTATCATAATTTGCTGAAGCTTGAGAAGTTTAACATTTGCTTCTTTATGCTCAGCTATTTATACTTACCAAGAACGGTAAGAAAAGCCTTGGAAGTTTTGACAGGCATAGTAAATAAAGAGCAGGTGTACTGCCCTTCATCCGACAGAGACACATCACTGACACTGATACTCAGTTCATGCCATGAAGCTCGGACCAGCTCAATTCTGTTGTCCCTCAGAGCTGAAAAACACAAATTCATGTTATCAGGCAGGAAACGCACACTAACAAAGCGTAGTATGTCATACAAGAGGCTCTATGAAGTAGCCCAGTTAGATCAAACCTTAGAATACAGGGATATGGACACAGTTGTCTTTAGGCGTAGTAATTTGTTTTCTCTATAATATAAAGAGTTCACCAAATTTCTCTATAATATAAAGAGTTCACCAAATTTCTGAAAAGTGTACTGTAATGTATATAAACCTAGAAACTAAGGGACTTTACTTACCTTTGATCTTCCCCCCAAAAAACCCCAACACTGACTCTGTCCCCTAATGGCTTTGTTCAGTGCCTAAAGTAACTCCTTTCCAAAAACATTTTTTTGCTTGTATTTAAAAATGTGGGTGAATATTGAGAATTCTGTTTCTTCTACTAACACACCATATTTTCAATTAAGAAGTCTAGTGTTGTATAGCTGCCTACATAGTTTTCTCATGTCCATTACTACTCATAATGAACTGGAACATCAGATTTCTTGAATGCTGTAAGGCTATTTCTTAGTATGAATATATTGAAAGTTCCACTTATATATGCATAAGTAATACATTTAAAGATTTTAGGTAATTAAGTGGCTTAACTTTTTTGATTATGACTAAAAAGCTGATATTCTAGTAGAAGATCCTTCCTAAATTTTGCTGCCATGAAACTACTGAGGGAAGAGCAGCAGGGAGCTTTACTTAAATTCAAAATGTCACTTTAGTTAATGCTTTAAAATGTTAAGTATATTAAAGCTTATATTTAGAGTAACCCACATTTTCTATTTAAAAACATTCCAAGCATTCCCAAACATTCTCTTTCTCTAAAGTAAAGCTGGTTTGGGATCTACATATATTAATTGAATCTTTCCACAGCATAGAAATACTAGTATTGGAAGTTAGTTATACAAAAGCCTACATAACTGAGAAAGTTTTGCTGAATACCTCTAGATTCAAATCTTTTACCTGGCAGTATTTGAATCTTCAGTGAATCTATTTTTATAATAAGCATCTGAATGTCAAACGTAGAATGGGACTATTACTGGGAGAGCTACACTTTGATTTGTAAGTAGAACCAAGATATTCAAGTCCTTAATGCTGTTCTCATTAATAGAATCATAGAATGGTTAGATTTGGAAGGGACCTTAAAGATCACCAACTTCCAACCCCCCTGCCAAGGGCAGGGACACTTCCCACTAAAGCAGGTTGCTCAAAGCCCCATCTGGCCTGGGATGGATCCAGGGATGGAGCATCCACAGCTTTCCTGGGCAACCCATTCCAGTGCCTCACCACCTGCACAGTAAAGAATTTATTTCTCCTATCTAATCTAAGGCTCCCCTCTTCCAGTTTAAAGCCGTTACCACTTGTCTTGTCACTACACTTCCTGACAAAGAGTCCCTCTCCAGCTCTCCTGTAGGCTCCCTTCAGATACCGTAAGGCTGCTATAAAGTCTCCCTGGAGCCTTCTCCTCTCCAGGCTGAACAAGCCCAGCTCCCTCAGCCTGTCTTCATAGGAGAGGTGCTCCAGCCCTCTGATCATCTTTATGGTCCTCCGCTGGAACTGTTCCAACGTTTATGTGTCCTTACTATGTTGAGGACTCTAGGGCTGGACACAGGACTCCAGGTGGGGTCTCACAAGAGCAGAGTAGAGGGGTAGAATCCCCTCCCTGGACCTGTTGGCCATGCTTCTTTTGATGCAGCCCAGGATGTGGTGCACACTGCCAGCTCATGTTGAGTTTCTCATCCATCATCATTCCCAAGTCCTTTCAGGGCTGCTCTCTAGCCATTCTCCACCCAACCTGTATTTTTGCTTGGGATTGCCACATCCCAGGTGCAAGACCCTGCACTTGGCTTGCTTGAACTTCATGCGATTTGCACTCGCCCACCTCTCAAGCCTGTCCCTCTGGATGGCATCCTTTCCCTCCAGTGTGTTGAATGCGCCACTGAGCTTGGTGTAATCAGCAGACTTGCTGAGGGTGCACTCTATCCCACTGTCCATGTCTCCAACAAAGATGTTTTATTCTCTTTCTGAAGTCATTCACATTCATCTCTCTCTAAAATCCCCAAAGGCTCTACTTGTTTCTCCTAACTTTTATATCTTCCAATGATAAACATGAACTTTACCATGGTTCTATGGCTACTAAATCCTATGTTTCTGACCCAATGCAAGGTTCCCCAAGTGTTGTCAATAGGAAAGATTTACACACAAATAGGCAGCTATAATGAAGACTCAGCAAAAATGTCATTTAAATTGGTGTCTTCTAAGGCTATAATTCAGGCTTCTTTACAATGATTTCAAGATTAATTTATTGTCTATTTTAGGGTAGGTCAGCTAAAGTTTGACTTTGTCTCTGCAGGGTCTGATGACTGAAAGGTGACAGCTTCAGCAGACCTAACACATAAGCATGCCATGAGCTGCTCCAAGGCACATCAAAGTGACTGAGATTGTGAGTAATGGACACATTCCAAACTTAACTGAGACATCTGGCCAGCCACAGCAAGAAATAAATAATTATGTATTACATAATATAACATGTATATAATGATGGAAAAAAAAATACAACTTGAAAGCAAACAAGCAAGCAAAACAAAAGCTATGAGATGAAAAGCTATGTGCATACCAATATGCTGACATCACAGCCAAGAAAAACAAGCTCAAGAAAATAGAAAGTACACAGAAGCAAGCTTCTACCAACCCAGAATAGCAGGCAAAGCTGATGACTCTGGTTTTACTAGTCAAAAGTCCTCACAACAGTGAAGCTGTTGTTATCTTTGAGGAAGTAGATGGAGACTCAGAATTCATTTCTCAGCATTTCAGTTCTAGTCAGATGCAAACTGAGCAGACATAAGAATGGTAGTTTATTTCACATTACTGACCTTTCATAAAATATGTTTTCAAAATGACCTAGTGCTTCCAAATGTTTTGATTACCACCACACCCATATATGCAATTTGGAGAACAGCATAGGAAATACAAAAACACCCCACAAACAACCAAGCAAACATGCAAAAAAAACCTAAAACCAAAACCAAACCATCCCCAGCACCCAATAATTTGAAAGTGGGAATTTTTGTATCCCCTGAATCAGAAATTATGTAAAAATTAATGCAATATATCATGTTAGATGGTATTTAATTTTGTTATAATTGTCAATTGCTACTATCTTATGATAAATATTTATGTAGTTGTTAAATATTTTCCCATAGATAGGACAAGGTGAAGAATTTCATGCACTAAAAAGAACTGTAATGAATTCTATTAGAGAACAAATTGTTTACAGATGATGCCAATAGCACACCATTCCAATCCTACTAGCAGAGAAAAAAAACCAATTGATATACAAACCAACTGCATCAAATACATTCCGACTGCTACCCTTACTCATTTCCACCTCTCCACACCTTTTTTAACCTTTGTACAACATAAAAAAAAAAAACAAACATCTGAGTAAATTTTCTGGAAAACTGGTAAAAGCAACCCCTGATCAAGAGCTGATATCAGATGTTCCATATTTCAGTCTCGAGTGTATTTTTATTGAAAGAACAGAAGGAAAGAGTTTTCTAATGGAAATACCAACACAGAGCCTTTGCAAAAAACTCTGCAAAGAGCACCAAAAATACTCCTTCTCAGGAAAGCTGTTTGTCAGAAGCATTTAAATTCTAAGCCTAAATGCAATTAATTATCTATGCCATCAATTTCAAACCTAAACATCTGTAAGCTTCTCCTTCTACACAAATTTAAGAGCAAAACAACGAGAAAACTCTACCATTATTGCTTAGACAAGGCTAGCACTTACAAAGAGTCCTTTTAGAATCTTATTTTCAAATTTATTTCCACATCTGTGTCTACATCCTTATCTATATCTGTTTAGAAAGACATCAATTCCTCTTATGAAATTGATAGCTGTGATGGATGCTAGAACTGGTCTGTTTCCATTTCCTCTGTTAGGCATATTTTACTAAAAGGGTGAAGTTGGATCAGAGAAAAAGTGGCTACCTAACTGTTTAGTCCTGACTCCCTCATCCTGGGGCAGGGACAACCCTCTGGGAGCAAATGAACAGTTGGCAGTACTGGAGAAGCCAGTACTTCTAGCCAGGCAGCAATCTCCAGGCACAGAGACTGAGTGAAGCAAGAATCTTGCATGTGGCAGAGTAAACCCTTGCCAAGCCTGGTTGATGGAGCAAAGAAGCCCGTGGAGCCTGAACAGAAGCCAGCTACTGACAGGTATCAACTGGCAAGCAAAGCTTGAAGAGAAGGCATACTCTTCAAGGAGCTGCTGGAAAAAGAGATTTATTTACAGTACTCTGTATTTTATCCCTTTCAGAAGATTTGAGTTCTAGTTGTTTAAAGAGGGATTTCATCTAGTTTATTATTCTCTGTTTAGAGGACATGAACTTCAGAAGCTTTCTGTAAGCTTTTCGATTGCTCTTTCTTTGAAGTGAGAGCTACCCCAAACAGGGAAATTTTACCACAAGGTTTAAGCCACAGTAGATTAAACAAAGTACCATGAAGTAAAATACAAAATATTGTCTCTTATTTAATGAACAGCTGAAAACAAAACATAGTACATGTATTCTGCATAAATTTGGAGTTTCGTACACACTACTAAACAGATTTCCTGTATATTGAAGTGTCCAATGTCCATGCAGTGTTCCCTTCAAATGCCGTAATTTCAGCTTCCCTTAGAAGTTAACAGGAAAAACCAGAGTTCTCTTTAAGGTGGCTCATACTACACTACAGCTGCTATATTGTACTCAGGTGACAGTATTTATCCTTCTGCTTTTTAAGAAGGTTATACTAATAGCTCCATTTGTATTCCATGGGGAGTTTCTGAATACTATTTATTAGTTGTACTGTGGTAGTGACTAGACAGCCTAGGTGAGCACAGAAAAGAAAGCTTTGTCCTTAAAGACTGTCCTTACTTCACTTGCATTGTTTCCTAGCCTCACTCCAACTTCTGCCTGCTTTTTCAGAGCCTTCTCTGAAAGCTCTTCTTTTTTTCCCTTTCACTTTGTTAGAAATTTAACAGCTTTCTGGCCTCTCCCTGGAGATTTTCACCTGCATTCCTGAATCATTACGTAATCAATAGCTTGCATACCTACATTTTTGCATGATACAGAGATGCTAGAAAAGGGTAAATAAGCAGAATATGTATTTGACTTCTGGGAAATACACCTATGCCAAAACAGTAACAAAGAATATCACTACTGACATCTCATTCCTGGATTCTTTTGTCACTTATAAAGCAGTTATAAAAAATATAAAATGGATCAAGAAATATAATTGCATAGTAAATTCCAATATGCCCTAAATCCATTATTTCAGTTTTCTGTAATTCCCAGGCAGATATGATGTACTTAATATGCAGGGTATGAAATACTTATGCATAAAATACTTGTTCCTAGGAAGACACATTTCATTTTACCCATCATTCTCTTTTTCAGGGGAAAAGATTTCCTTCCAGAATGTTTTCTGACAAAGAAACAAGCAACCGTGATAATTTGCATAGTTTAGATTATTATGAGTAAGAGATACAGTCATGTATTTCAGTTGTAGTAATTAGCAATTTTTGAGATTGATGGCCATTGCAATAAACTGGTCTCCTTGTTCACAGTCACAAAAAGCTGTACTTTATTTTCTTCACAATGAAATTTAATGCTCATTCATAGTCATGTAGTGAAATCGAACTAGATGATCTTTCAAGGTCCCTTCCAATCCCTGATATTCTGTGATTCTGTGAATAAGAATATTATCAAAGAGAGGAAAAATTTTTGAAACTCACAGTCATGGAAAAAAAAAATAAAATCACATTTCATGCTGGGTGGAAAAGGCAATTGGATCCCTTCAATGCAGTAGCCAGAGAGCACCAACTCTAATCTTACTTCTCGGAAATGTCTACATCTTACTAGTACTTGTTGGTGTATATTTGAAGAACGGAAAAAAAAAACAAACGACAAACCCCATGAATCCTCCAGAGTAATTTGCAGATGTTTTGACAATACTAACTTGACATATGCTGCTATCCTGGGATTCACTCAACAAACTTTCTTCCTTATGTTAGACTTGTTCCCTCTGTCATGGGAATAATGTAACCATCAGTTGGAACTAGAAAAAATTCTGATACTCTACAAGTCATGCTAAACACCTAGAAATTTAATGCTTATGAAATTGAAACAATCAAACATTCCCTCTGATTTTCAGATTCCAACTTTCTGAATTCGGTACCATCATCAAATCTGAAATAGATTTCAAAGGATTTATATTTTGTTTCTGAATATATTTAGATATCATTTATATGGTCTATTGCTTTATTCCTAATGAATGCGATATGCCAAAAGGTCTATAGGGATGATATACAGCACTTGACAATAGTCAGTTGTGCACCAAAACCTGTCAGGTTTGGCTTGGTTTGGTTTGATTTTGTTTTTTGTCAGAGAGCCACCACAAGGGAAAGAAAAAAAGAGAAAGGAGGTGAGTAAATGGAGAAAAAAAAAAAAATCAAACTATTACTCTTATGCTGCGTCTAGTTTTCTTAGCCTTCATACACCTTTTAAAAATATTTCAATTTCCTTAAAAAAATTCATGTACTCATTAATGTGTTGTTGTTTTAACAGTTTTGTCCATTTCCAACTGAGAAGCACTTATTCTAGTGATACCTTACTGGTCTAGTAGGTACTTGTATGGTATTGAGCTCCTAATATTTTAAAACTTCTCAATGTCTTGTACATGGAAAGAAAATCCTTTTTCTTCCTCTTTCATTTCCATTCATGCAATTTGATTATTTTCACACAAGGAGGGATACAAGCTCAGAATATTTAGGATACAAGCACTGTGGATATTTAGAAATCACGTTTTCTATTTCTGTTTCTGCATGTGGTGAGAACATTTTTATCTCTCACTGGAAATGAACTCCACGCTTCTGTGAAACTACTACTTGCTTTCATTACTA
>VZTM01003590.1:0-15210 GCA_013400555.1 Jacana jacana | reverse complement strand
TGATGTCCCTCTTTCACTTGGTGTCATAAACAGTCCCTTCTACTTCTACGTGCATTAGAGGCTTTATTATTTCTAAATTTATGTTCAATGCCTTCCTAAGCTGTGTTGCTTTGATACAAGCAGAAGGGTTACTATAAGATCAGGAAAATAGTTTCAGTGCAGGGATATGTGCACTTGGCTTCAACATCCTTTTACTGCAGCAGTAAAGACACAGTAACCCACTGTAAAATGATGGCTCCAGCATCCCAATTTTTCAAATAAACAGTGTCCAGTACTTAACTGAGACCAAAGTACTTGACAAAATTGCAGGCAGACTTGGACACAAGCAAGATGAATTTTTCATTCCACAGTCCTACAAATTTCCTCCTTGCAGAGACAAGATGGTTTAGCTTTCTCTGGTAAAGTTTGTTTCTCTTTTGTAAATGTGTATAAATTGTATTATTTTACCAGGAGTAATCTCTTCCAGTTAACTGGTTAGTAAATAACTTCCTGCTTCACTGAGGTCAAGACCTTTTTTCCCTCAGTAAAGAATTCTTTTTTTCCTATGTATGCTACATTTAATATCAATCTCTACCTTAAAAGCCTTTGTGATTTGAGCATCTGAGCGCTATAGTTGTACATAGCTTATTGCTGAGTCTCAACTTGGAGAAGACAGTTGAGTGACAGTAGGCTTGAGGCAACAGCCACCTCATCCTTTTTAGGTAACCTATAACCTGTTCCTGAAATTGTGAGAAATTCATGTTGCACTTTGTATTACTAAAACACACTAAATTTAAACTCGCCAGTTTTCAAGGTTATCCAGTGAACCAGGTTCTTAATTATTCTTCTGTGCTTTAAATTGAGACAAAGTTAAGTGATGGGGTGATGATTTGTAAATTGACATTTTTACTAGATCAGCTATTATTGAAGTTGAGTAAGGATGTGGTTGATTAATGGTCAGGAATAACTTACAATTGTGCATTCTGGTATTGGTTTTCTTGTCACACATGACCTGGTTAATTAATATCTTTACGTTTTAAGAACTATGCATGTTGAAACTGAAAGCAACTTGCTTCAGAAAATAATGCATTAATACTTTGCTGTGTTGCTGTGCTGTTATGTCTAGCATACTGGCTGCTTGCTTTATCAGAAGACGTGAGGAAATTTTTATTTTTTTCTTAAATAGTGACCTTTTCCACCAATGTTAAATGGCAGCCAGGCCAGCTATGCAGCAGAAAACAATGATGCTTGGCAGTGCAACTGTTTGTATGTTCATAAGGTCCTTGAGGTCTTTAATTTTCACTGGCATTTAATCTGAACTGTGCATTGGAAAGGAAATGGATTTTTGAAAATAAGCATACAATTTTTGGACTTCAGACCTGAAAATAATGACGTTGAGTGACCATTTTTATATTGTATGATGTATAGAGAGATGGTTATATTGACATTGATTAAATATACTATTAGATGTTTGAGAAGTGACAGTTGCTATTTAATTCTAAGTTCAGAATTCCTTTTGTACTGTTCGGTAAATTTTGTGGAGGAAACGTTTATTCAAAGGCTTGTGTAGGAAATAGGTACTAAACCTTCATTAAAAGTCAACAAGAATTTGGCACTTTTTTCTCTGACTCTTCCCCTGTTCACAGCCAGTGGACTAAATTGTGGGATAACTTGTTCTTTGGCATGATTATATGAAAAAAGTATGCTCAGAATGAGGCTAATTATTATTTTCTTCTCAATTGNGGAATGGGGGGGGAGCGGCAGAGTGTCTCTCCTTTGTGCTGAGCAGCTGCCAGTTACCATATATTGAAATCTGTCTTTATGACTCATTCTTGCCAATAAAAAGGTTACTGCATCTCAGAGTTTCTTTCAGAGATTCAGGAGGGCTTGGAAAAAAAGTTGCTTCCTGATGAGGTTTTTGAGATGTCTCTCTGTTTTTCAGGGAAGGAAAAGGGGAGAAGATCACTTAGGAGGTTTTTTAGGTTGGTTGGTTGGTTGATTTTTTTTTTTTTTTTTTTTTTTTNGTTGCTATTTAATTCTAAGTTCAGAATTCCTTTTGTACTGTTCGGTAAATTTTGTGGAGGAAACGTTTATTCAAAGGCTTGTGTAGGAAATAGGTACTAAACCTTCATTAAAAGTCAACAAGAATTTGGCACTTTTTTCTCTGACTCTTCCCCTGTTCACAGCCAGTGGACTAAATTGTGGGATAACTTGTTCTTTGGCATGATTATATGAAAAAAGTATGCTCAGAATGAGGCTAATTATTATTTTCTTCTCAATTGCTGTTGATCCGAGGACAAAAAAGATAAACTGCACTTATTGTGGAGTTGGAGAGATGAAACAACTTGTGGTAAATGTAATCATTGTTTACTATTTGCTGGAAAAGGACACAGATACAGTGATGGTGATGGTGGTCTAAAATCAGCCTAAGAGAAGATGATGCAANAAATGCTATATATTTTATTGTAAGGATAAAATCATACTGTGATTTTATGTTGCGATGCCACTACATAGAATTGACTAATAGGTTGTAGTGCAACCCCAGAAACGTTTTGAGGTGGATTCCTTACAGTACCCATTTGTAACAAAAGTCAAGGTTATATCTCAGCAGGACTCTGTAGTTCTTTGCATGGGTGAGATAAGTTTTATTTGTTCTTTTAATTTGCATTGGGATTTGGGCTCGTTATTGATTTAATAGGGTCAGAAATCCTGTTGTGAAATCCTTGGTTTTACAGATTAATAGCTCAAGTAATAAAAGTTTGTCTAATTTTGTCATGGATATGTTTTCAGAAGTCCTTGATTTTGCATGCACTAGATTTTAAGCATTTAATTGTTCTATTTTCATGACATTTAAGGTAAAAAGAAACAAACTAATCATATTCTTGCCTGTATATGCATGCTTTAACTACTCTGTTTAAATAGGTGTATTCAGAACTCTGCCAATGAGACTGTTGCTGTGTAATAGCACAGATTTGCCAGCTGTTAAAAGCAGTTTGAAGTGTCAGTTGTTTCCTTTGGGTTCCGTGGTTTTTAAACAGATCATGTAATTTACTGGACAATATTTAATTTTTGTGAGTTAGAAAGCTACAAAAAAAAGTCAGTATCAGACCTGGCTAGGAATGTCTTTTTAAATTAAAGCAGACAAAACAATCAATAAAAACTTCCTTTACAAAAACAACAAAAAACAACACACACCCCCTTTCAATTTTATGCATATTTTGTTTCCAATCTTATCCCTTGCTGAGCAAACGCATGCTTCCTTGCTTAAGTGTGAGAAGAAGCAGCACTGTGAAAATGCAATGTCTATAGACACAAAAGCATCTACTGATAAAATGTCTTAGTGGTGCACATTCATTCAAATCTGAATACCAGCAGTTGTTTCCAGGGCTTTTCATTTCAAGTGGGGTATTTCTTTAGTTAAAACAGGACCTTGCAATGCATAGCTATATCAGCAGTAGATTTAAGTATATATTCTATTGCATAGGGTGGATGTAATGTAGTATATTTTTGCGAATATGTTTAGTAATATCTTTTCAACTGTGAGGCATGAAGGAGCAATAGCTGTTGAGTTTTTTTAATGTACTAGTCTGGATGAAGGCTATAAACTTTCTCTTCCATTGCTAGCTATTGAAACTATGCTGAAAAGGCTTTATTATAATTTTAAGAACCAGGTGTCCTCTCCTTCCCATTTTTCCCTTTCCTACTTTCCCTGGTGAAATAAAACAAGTTTTATTCCAGTTCTCAGATACACACTGATAATTCATGCTACTGTAATTAACAGTTTTTTATTGTAAACAAATTGTAGTAGGAGGCCATGTGTATGCTTTGGTGAAGATGAACTTCATGAATGGCTGCCCATTGATGGTACTGTGTTCTAGTGGTAATTATTGGGCAGAAATGATAAGCAGCATCAGAATTTATCAAATATATATTTTTCTCTCTACCGGAACTACTGAGGAATCTACTTTATTTATGTGTAGATAGGTAGCTAGCTATTTATATGCTTATATTTTTTTTTTTTATGTGTGCTTTAATAGGTATGTTATGTTTATAGTATGGATGGCAGAATAACAGAAACTCACTGTCTGATATTTTTCTGATTAATTTTGTCTTTTTCTGTTAGTTTGTTGTCATTATAAAATCTCCACATATGTGGAGGTTTCTTTCTTCTGCACTTTGCATTTTATACCACGGTGGAGTCTGGAGTGTATTGGGGTATCTGTATTACAAACAAGCAATGTAATTTAGCATCTGAGATATTTTATGTTGCATCCTGAGAAGTTAAGATGTCCTTTCCCTTACTGTCCTTGGATTACTGCTGCCTTCGCTTTCTGTCACTGAATGGACTGTGAAAAGTTGCTTTTCCTGCAATGGAAGCAGCCTGTCGTGCTGCTTTTAACTGATTTTAGTTCTGGGCCAATGGGCTGGGTTTTCCCAGTTAGCTACAGGAAAATGCCAGCTGACCATGAGAAGAGACTCAGCTCAGCAGAACAAATTACGTTGGTCGCAGTGGACAGTGAACCATATGGAAAGGGCTTTGCAGTTGCCTCGGTGTAAACCTTAGCTGTGAGTGGTTCTTAAAGATGTTGCCTTTTCATGCTTCCCAAATCATGCAAGACCATCGGCCAGCAGCTTCTTGGAGGCCCCTGCTTCTCTGTGACCTGACATTTGCTTTCCTCTGATGCATAGGAGCTGGCCTTTTTGCCAGCTTTTCCTATATTAGAAAATAAAGTATAATGTAAGGTCGGGGAAAATGGAGCCTGCTCTTTCATGGAAGATGTATTGCAGATGTGTGTTCCTGGGCCCTGTTGAGTGGTATGGCAATAAAATAAAGTGGGTCAAATGTTTGCCTTGCCATAGAAAACTTTCTTTAAAGGGAAATTTTGGGGAAAATATCTAGGTAATTTCTTGTCTTTCAGAGACAGGTTGCTATGGCTGGTGTACTTGTAAACTAACAGGGCACCACCACGTCAGTTACCTGTAGGAAACAGAGCACTCTGACTTCTGTGATCTTATGTGACTTTAGTCAGAATCCAGCAAATTTAATAGAGTGACTTTATCAATATAAATAAGCCTTAGGTCAAACTTTAATTTATGCCTGTGGTCCAGCGCTTTTAGCTAGTCAATAAAGTATTTTTCCCTGTACGTCTGTTGAATTCACAGTGTCACATTAGCAACTAATTTCGAAGAGTACTGACAGTGTTAAAAAATACACTGAATCTTTTCAAGAGTTTGATAAGCGGAAGTTTGCAACTTCAGTTGTATAGAATACAGGGCTTCAACAGAGAAAGAATTGGCTTTACAATTGTAAAATAGTTTTGTATCCCCTAAATTATGTATTGCTATCTATGTTTGGGTTATTTGGCTTGTCGAAAACGAGGTGGTCAAAGCTTGTGTAGATACAGTGTTTTTCCGTCTTTAATACAGTTTTAGGTCTATCAGTGTTGATTTCTTACAAAGATTGATAACCTTTCATCTTTCCTAAGCTTTGACTGGTTGAAGACCACGGTGATTCCACTTGCCAGTCTCACAGCTGTCTAGATGAAATGGCTTATAAATCCATTTTTTTTCTGTCTTTAAAAAAAAACAAACAAAACAACACCCCTCCCAAACTTTTCTAATTAATATAAATGTCATAGGGAGAGTAGCTGGGGGGAAAGAAGAGGAGTTGGCATAGAGAATCCTGGAAGAAGATTATATCAAACACATTTCTGTTCACCCTCAACTAGCAGATAATGCCTCCTGCACTAACTCTTAGCCCTCTCCTTTAAGTTGTCTTTGCCTTTGATTTATATGGCAGCTGACCTCGGCTGAATGCTGTCAGCGGCAGTCCAGAGGGGCTCTCACAAAAGACAGGCCTCTGATCTGACGAATCGATTGGCTGCGAGGGAGAGTTCAATGGGGAAACGATCCCCCCTAACAAGGGCTAAAGCCCTTTCCCAGAGAGCTGGCAGCTGCAGCTCCACAGGGAGGATGAGACAAGCAAGGGGGAAGCCCCCCTTGCACGGATGGGCTTGAAGGGAGGCAAGGAAAGGCTTGCTGCTTCTTCCTTAATAAGCGACAATGGCAAAAACTATATTTAATTTAAAAGGTGTTAAGTAGAGGTCAATTGTCAATAATTGTCCTAATTAAAAATAAATACTCAAATGTTATTAGGAGTCCAGCCTGGACTCTATTGAAGTAAGATAATTAGAAGATAGAACCATCAATTAAAATCTAAAGGGAAGAAGTTGGTGTACTTAAGGGACAAGCTACGTTAAAAACAAACAAAACCCCAACAGCTCAACTGAAAATGTGGGTAGTAATTTGCATAACTCCTTATATAGCATGAAATCTTTATAGATTCTGCTATAGTAGATGCTGCCACTTGCAATAAGCTAGAATGCTAGTTTAATTCTACAGCCGTAATGTAAGTAGGAAGCTAATTTGGAAATTTAGAGATCAATATGCCCTGAAGCTTACTAGTTAGAGTAGGTAAAGAAACACAATAGCACATGCAGTGTTAACTATGAGAGACCCATATAGTCCTCCTTCTGAAAATGTTTAAAATAATATGGTATAGATACCTGTCTTGTATGAAATTCAGTTCTCAAGTAATTAACATTTTGCACTGTACTCTACAGAGAATGTCTTTAGTGCATGGAATCAGTCCGCCTTGAGTCTACTGCTTCAGAAAAAATAGAAAAAAAATGGATAAAACGTTGTTGTACAAAGCAAAGATATGGAATTGTAATTATCAGAGCAATAACTGTCTAAACTATATAAGTCCTACAGACATTTTTTTGCCAAGAGGTTTTAGTCACTGGTAACAATTGTAACAATTCCTCTGCTAGAAGCTAGAAGATGATTTAAATGGTTTGCTATATTTCTAAACAAAACAATCTCAGAAAAGTCAACTAATCTAAGTAAAGTTATGTGTAGTAGACAGTAATATCATGCTTCTGGTATTGCCGATGGAGTCTAAACTCTCACTTAGTACCATCAAATATGTAATTTGGGACCTCTTTCCATTTATGGCTTTGTTGGAAAAAGCTAGTAAAAAAGTATTCCCAGTCTTCCCTAAAGTGAATATACATATCTGTACTTCCTCAGTTTTCTTTTGAAAAAAATAATGAAAAATGCACCCTAAATCACCTCTGTCTTATGATCACAGATCTAAAGAATCTTACGGCATGCAGTTTTCTATAAGCGTCTTCTCACATAGCAGCTAATGAGAAAGGAGTGTGTCTATACTCTGAAAAATATAGAATATATAAAAAATTCATGCAGACAATATTATTTAGTGTATATGTGTTTGTTTGGATACAAAAGCTAACTGATGGCACTGATAGACTAGTGACTTTTGCACATACTGGGGTAAGGGAAATCGAATTGTTTCCTGGCTCATGGTGGGCTCTCAGTGTGGTCTGAGGAATTTCTGCAGCCAGGGATTGCTGTCTCATTCTCCTGAGGACACCATGGTGTCTGATGAGAAGGGACGTGCTTCAGCTTTTCCTGGGACTGAGGTATTGCAGAGTTGTTTTCTTCACGGCAGGACATCAAGATTTGCAGTCAAGTGGTTAGTACTCATGTGTTAAAATCAGATTATTATTAGAAGGGGTGTTTCTGACTCTTAAGACATTTATAAAACAAAATAAAATACTTCTGTATTTCACCAGATCACAAAATGTTGAATACAGTGGGTATTTTTTGGAGCCAACAGTGTTTTTATTAAACCACATACACCCGCTCCCCCCTCCTCCCTGCCCCCGCCAAAAAAAACCCAAACCAAAACAAAACATCAACCTGCCTACCTATGAGTCAAAGAAAAGGCATAAAACCAAGCCTGAGCAAATACAGAGGATAAGGAATCTTGTTTTCCACCAAGTTTCCTGTGCAACCAAAATGAATATGAAATTGATCCAACACAACCAGGAGCTTCTGTTCAACTCTTGCAATGCATAGCAGAAAAAAAAAAAGCCATCTACAAATAATTTAATTTTGCATGATTTTAAAAAAAAAAGTGAAAGCAGGTAAAGCATAAAATAAACACAAGTCTTACTAATAAAGCTGAAGAGGGAAAACAACTTTACAAACAGGGAGATGTTAATTAAGCCTCCTTCATGTCACTAAAACTTACCATCTCATTAAAAACTCTCCTCTGCCATTCGGTATCTTTCCATATCTCAAACAGCATCCTTTTCCATCAAATTCCCATGTTGACTGAGCCACCGAGTTCCAAAGCTCAAAGCTCCTTGCAAAATGAATCAAAATTTACATTATTCTATTTAAGCCTATTCAAAATAGTTTCTGATACTTTCCTCCTCAAGCAAAATTAAAACCATGGATTAAACCAAAGTATATCTACAGCTTTTTTGACATCTGGATAAATTCAAATTAACTGTTAGAAGAAGTGTACCTGGCTCATATTCAACCTAACCTTCACTTCTTGGTTTTAGTGGCTTACTTGTCTTGAAATCTGTTGGTCATGCTGGGTTAGAAAAACAAGTATTTTTTTAAATTCCTTTTTTTTTCTCCCAACACAATGGAAATGAAGGAATTTATTTTTTTATATATTATTATTAATTCCACAACTTTTTGGAATAGGTAATGCCAGTGTATTTGGGAAAGTGTTAGTCAGAGCTGTAGTAAAAATCTGTAGTGAGTTAAGCTGCTCTTTATATGCTTTTTCCTAACCTTGCAGTAGTTGCAGCACACAATAACTGAAATATTCAGACATTGAAAATATTTTATTGAATATAATCTGAATGTGTCAGGGCAATTTGAAATTACTGCAATACTTAGGGGTTTAAATAACCCCAGTGTTATTGTAACTGACTACCATCAGGATAAAAACTGAACTGTAATTTGTTAGATACTTCCTTTGGCTTTCCTTTATATCTCTCTGTTTCTCCCCTTTGTAAATATTTTGACTTTTATAGCCATGTTAACTTTTATGGCTTAAAAGTTGTCTTTGTTTGCTTTGTTGTAATTACAGCATCTCCTTAGCTGCTGACAAGATAGAGGCTTTGTGATAACTCTGCTGCCTGGAGTTGTGATTTTTAGGAACCTTTTTCTTCCTACTGTGCTCAGGCATTTGCTCTGAGATACCATGATGCCTGGTTGATTACCATTCATTTGCTAAATAAATGATTAAACAATATTTTCATCAAAGTTGGGAGAACATAACTAACAACTCCTGAGGTTTTTTTTGAGTAATAAAGCTGATGTTTCAAATGGAGTCTCACTAAAACAAATGTTTATTGTTTCCCTGTTTCCTCTTGCCGCAGCATTTTTCTGTTCCCCATATTTAACTGATTCTGCACTTAAAAACTCTCAGTAGAGAATGCACACAGTTTTGGGATCCCTTTCTTTACCATAAAAAATCACTACTAGTAGTAGTAAAACAATTGTAATAGTTTCCACTGTTCTTCAGCTGTCTGTATTTTTGGTGTAATGCTGAGTTTCATAGTGATTCTCTGTCCTCTCAATCTTCACTGATTAATTTTGCAGAATTTTATGTTGTCTCATTTACAAGTTAAAATGATGCTGATGCATTCATATACCCCTAATAATGTAGCACATGCTTAAGACAAGGCTTTTACCATCATTTTTACTGCATCCTGGTGAGAGAAAGGCATAGCAGGTATGGGGACAGGCCTCATCCTTGCAGAAAAAGGGCATTCTCTCCACTTTGGAGAGAGAGGAGATAAGGGAAAGAGGAAAAAGGTTTTTGACTCTATGTAGCTCTGTTACACCAGTCAAAGTACATAGGGTCAGTTGTTATTAACATTTCTATTTTATAAATAGCAAGAGGCTGTAATGACTTGGGTCACACAACTGTCTTCCTGAGTTTTGACACTTCCTAGGGGAGGAAAGTGTTGCATCTAAAGCTATGGTCCAAAGCTTTTACTTCCATTGGTGTTGCTGTAATTACTAGAGGCATTATATGCAATGTAGCCAACAGCTGGTATGGGTTGTTTCATTTAAAATACCAAGGGCAGAACTGCATATGTGGTGCCTTCCAGGTTGCCTTGGTTATATATGGTAAGGTTTCAGCAGAGTCCAGTGTTACAGAAGCATGCCTTATAAAAAGCCCTCAGTCAAAGATAATGACTATTTACCTAACAACATCTTGAGATGTAGCAGAACACACCCTTTTCTATTTAGCAGCACACTGATCACACCTTGATTTTGCTTCCTACTTCAAAGAAAAGAAGGCAGTATTTTTATTTGAGAAGAAATGCATATTTTTTTTTAATTCCCTTTGTGAATAAATCTTCCCTTGAGGAAGGGAATGCTCAAGATGGCAAACCATTATTGGACAAAGGAGTAATGGCAGAAAATGCAGCTAAAGAATCATAATTTTATAAACTTCAGCATTGTCTCAAAGCAAAAAAGAAAATGTATTCTACTAGATGCAATGATATATGCATATACCTTTCTGATATTAAAAAATAATTAAAAAATAGAATCCATACCAGAAAGATAACACTTTTCACAGGCTCTATAAGTTTAAAAATATTTAACAGAAAATATGGATTAATAATTAAAACTGACTGGTTTGGGTTGAAGGCATTTGTGCTTGACCGTATTTGGAAAGCTCTGCTATTGCAGCAGCAATTCATTGTGGTTATACATTATATTTTAGTGTAATTCACAGGGAACACGGTGTGGTATCCATGAAAATAAACACTGCAGCAATTACACCACATTTCCAATTGCTGAGTTTCTACTTTTACACACTCCCCAGACAGTAATAATGTTAAATCATTATTAACTTACATCCTTCTGTGTCAGGTACCCCCACAGCAACTAATGTGTGCCAATAGCTTGTCACACTGTCAGCATCGGGAGTGGTCACCCCAGAGCTTAAATGATTCTTGGGCGGTACTGACATCAGGAGGAGTAATCACCATTTCTATCATCATCCTTTTATGAGGCTCAGCATAAATCTGTTCCCTGCTTCATCCCATTGTGGTGATGAAGGACCGGTCTAAGCTGGCAGATGAACTGACGCTCTGTTAGGAGGGAGGGGAGGAAAAAAAAGAGGGAACTGGTAAAGGAAGAAGCTGCCATGGTTTTGTTAAGTACAATTTTGTATTTTTATTTTTAAGTGATCGATTGCTTGCTATTACTATTATACTGTAGCTTCCATACAAGATATAAAGCCTACAAACTTAAGAAATTTCACTCATGGAAATAGTGAAGAAAGAGCAATGACAAAATTGCCCTGTATAATTTCCAACATCATATAAAGTAAATGCTTTGGACTGACAAAGGCTCAAGATTTTTACACAGGTGGGGTTAACCAGCGTGCACTGATACTCTTAGGCATGCAAATGAATGCACTTCCAATTACATTGTGTAATTGCTGAATATGTCCCCATTGGGACAGGGGTATAACTACCACAGAACAGTATTAGAACATGGAATTAGAAAGACCATTTTCATTGTAAAGTGAAGCAAATGAATGCTGTACACAGATTGTCTACAGATTTTCTGCTGCTGGCTTAAAGGAGAAAATCCACATCAGGTTCTGATCCAAAGAATGACAGGGATCTGCGGTGATGTTATATATGTGTGAAAATACATATAAATTATTTTTTGTGCATGCCAGTGTCTCTGTGACCTTCTATTAAAAATATGATTTTTAATATTCTAATAAAATCATCAGGTGAAGCTGTCGCTCACTGTCATGCTAGGTGTAAGGCTGCCTTACCCACTGTCATGCCGACTGCCTGCAGACAGAGGCGTCTTGGAGTTGCTCACGTAGCACGTTGCTACCAGAGCTGAAAGCTATTTGTCCTTCCTGCTTCAGGGTCATTTCTGCCTAAATCTATGAAGCTGGCAGAACTCCATGTGATCTAGCAGCAGGGGATGCGTATGGCTGAATGCTTATGCAGACAGGGCTGTTCATACCCTGTGTGTGTACAAACAAGCAGCACTTATGGCTAGAAGTTGAGCAGTTTTTAATTGTTTGATGTACTCTGCCTGAGGGATGATGAAAGTTGCCGTCTGGACAGCATGCTATCAGTCAGGGTGTGCACTTCTAGATCACCTCTTACAGGAACAGAAAAGAAGTAAAGGCTGAGATTGCCTTGCATCTGTTAGCATTCTTCAATATTTTGGTGGTGATTTTTTTTTAAATGCCTTATTAAATACAGCTTTTCTTAACACGAAACCAAAATATTTAGCCAATTTGCCTATGTTTTAAAACTTTTATATATCTTTAAAAGTAGCGGTGGAACACAAGAGGACCATGATACCTGTGTCAGACAGGAAGTTGCTGTGATTTGTAGTTGAATAAATGAAGTTACATTTATTACAGTTGTTCAGAAATATGTATATCTTCACTGAAGTTTTAACCCAAGGGACCTGGTTGCCATCAATGTTTTAACTCCCCTGAATGCACTGTTAGCAAACCAGGGCAGAAATGGACCAGTTATGAGCATTGCAGAGGCTGAGACAGAAAGTCACCAAGAAAATCACAGAATTGTAGGGGTTGGAAGGGACCTTCTGATATCATCTAGTCTATGCCCCCTGCCAAATAGGTCTTCCTAGAGCAGGCTGGACAGGAAAACATCCAGGCAGGTTTTGAATATCTCCAGAGAAGGAGACTCCACAACCTCTCTGGGCAGCCTGGTCCAGTGCTCTGTCGCCCTCAAAGTAAAGAATTTTTTCCACATGTTC
This sequence comes from Jacana jacana, assembly GCA_013400555.1. Lineage (NCBI taxonomy): Eukaryota > Metazoa > Chordata > Aves > Charadriiformes > Jacanidae > Jacana > Jacana jacana. The sequence goes on along the minus strand of VZTM01003590.1, from coordinate 2,559 downwards.
AAACAGAACTTCTAGCTTGTGTCCATTCCCCCCGTCCTGTCACCAGGCATCACTGAGAAGAGGCACATTCTTTTGACACCCACTCTTTAGGCAGGCAGATTAAAGAAAGAAGAGCGGATTCTTTTTACTAGCTTTCTGCTCCTCTATCCTTTACCTAAACTTCTGTAACTAACAGCATCAAACTGATTTCCATAGAGTCAAGGAGCATCTTTCAGGGGAAGTTGTCAGTTATAGAAACCTGAGAACAAGGCATGAATGAGTTTCCACAGCAGATGCTGCTGCCGTCTGATCTCCAGTACGTGTGTCATGACTGCGTCCACTAAAAAAACTGGGAATTAAGCTATCCTATTATATGACCTGTTGATCCATTATAATCCCATTATAATGAAACTTTGGAAACTTTGTTGTTGTTGTTGTTTTGGTTTAGGGGTGGGGTTTTTGTGGTCTTTGGAGTTGGTCTTTGGTGATGTCAAAATAGGTGGCAGTTGATGTCCACCACAAAAAGTAGGTAGTAATAATGCTGCCTGTATGTGTATTCAACGTTACTTGTCCTTTTTTAGCTTATCAAGTGGAAAAGGCCATTATCAGGCCAAAGGTATTTTCCCAAGGATAGATCTGTGTTAAACTAAATGTTTTCCTTTTTCTTTTGTGCCCAGTGTGACACATAGTAAGAATAGTAATATCAGATATAGTGAGACAATAAATTGCTTTTTCTGTTCTTAAGGGTGGTATTGAAACAGCAAGCAATAAAAGGGGAGTTACCTTTTTTGTGAGAGTGAATGAATCTCCTAAGCAGGCGTTCAAGACAAAAAAATAAAATAAAACAAAACAACAAAAAGCCTGTAGAAATGAGATATAAAACTGTCTCATGCAGGTGCTTTCCTAGGAGAAAAAAACAATTTTGATAACATCATGAATTACAGGTGAATCTAACACCCTTTCCTTATCTAGCAATAGCTGGCAAGATTAAGAGAAGACACGAAATTCTTCTTAGCTGATATACAGGGGTCCAAATGTTTGCTTGATACAGCTGTTCATTATCTGTCCTGAAAGCTTCAGTTATGTTTCAAGGATTAATGAGTCTGGTGTCCTGTGGAGGTGCTGGTTTGGGGTTGTTTTATTTTGTTGAGGTTTCTACCTTTTTTTTTTTTTTGTTTATTCCCTAGTATGCTCAATTACTGCTCAGTTCTTTTAGGTAGCCAAAGGGGTAGAGGATTTTGATTGTGTGATTGTGATCAAAGCTCTGAAAGATTCTTCAATTTTATTAATGGTTATTAAAATAACATGGTAAATATTAATTATCAATACATATAATGAGTAAAACCACTATTGCATGCTTCTTGGTAAAACTCCACAGTAGTAGTAGTTGTAGTTCTTTGCTTACATGACTGACACTGGGACTTGTATGATATGTGTATTTTTGGGATTCTCTCTCTTACCTTTCAAGTGTTTCTGCAAGTGCTTTTTTTAAGCATCGTTTGGTAACACTCATCAGAGCTGGGCTTCATCCTACAATTGGTGCGTGATGGATTTAGTGCATCTGAGCAGTTCCACTGACACAGCAGATTGTGCAGTGAATGGGGCCTTTCCTCAGTTGTGTGGAGCTGATGGCTATTGAATAAAACACAGCTTTTTGATTGAGTTAAATGGGCCATGGATGGTGTCCTATGTGCATCTACTTTTCACACAGTAGCTGAAGACTATTGTGTTTGTTGTGTCAGAAACCTTGACAAGATTTTGTTGCTCCCTCCTAGGTTTGCCTTCACGGAGGTTGCGGTACAGTCTCATTCATAAGATTTATTCAATGAATCTTATAATTTTAGTTTTGGTGATCATATCTGCTTTCCAAGACCCCAGCTGGGTAGGACTATTTAATAGTAGTCTGTGTACTGTTATTGAGAAAAAGGAGAAATAGAAAACAAAAAATGAATTTCAAATTATTTCAGTAGTCTCCAACTGAGGTGCAACTGGAGTTCTTTTCTTTTTTGTTTCTTTCCACCCAAAAGGTCACATAACACAAAGGGCATGGACATCAACTAAGTGAAGTGACCAACGCAAGAATATTTAGAGGGACATTTATAGAACTGCCAGTCACTGAGTTGTGAAAGCTCACATTCAGCAGAGTTGTCTTCGTCATAGGGACCAGGAACCATGGAGCCTGGATAATTTTTAATTGGGCAGACGGTCTCTGTTTTTGTCACTGACATCTAAGATGGTGTACTTGAGTCAGTAGGAAATAAACAATGGTAATTTTGGTGTGACAGGGTTAACGGAGAGGAAATGGTAAGATTTGACTTTTGCATATTTAAAATTCTAGTTCCCATTAGTAAGGATAACTGCGTTCACATGGGTGGGAGATTAGAATTGGGTAGTAACAAGTGACACTAACGTGACCATTCACGTAGTTTGCGGTCATTCACTGCATGTATGTGGTTCAGATGCTGTTGGTGAGATTTATCTAAAGCTGGTTCCACGACTCATTTAAAGTCACTGTGAATTACAGTGTTAGAGAGGTGAATAGTCAATATGACCTTTTGAATGATGATAAGAAGAAAAAAA